>OZ026841.1:37520133-37836993 GCA_964023205.1 Lutraria lutraria
GGGGATCCATAAACTAAAAACTCTACCTACACAGCTATGTATATGAAATCGTGCGTATCTATTTCACACATAATGTCAGAAAGTCGGTGTTTGTTTACAATATAATGGGACAACATGCAAATACTGGTAAGAAAATAAACCACGCAGATAAGGCCCACTATATCCAACATACATTACTTAAATGCAGTAAAACCTAATAATAAAGTATTAAGACCACTTTTGTGGCCAGAAAATCTGTAACGATATTGATTTGGTTTCAATATTGTGTTGAATCATAGAGAACATAGGAAAAACTGACCAGAAAATGATTTTTACATTGGTGGTGGTGGTTTTATTGAAGTGGTCTACAAATGAGGATTACTTTTCATCAGCATTCTATAAATTGCAGTTGCATAATCAAGCCAACACTTAAGACTATGGCTTACTCTGCAGTGTTAAGGTATCGGGATGGGATGTCTGGTCAATTATAGATTATAGATTTAAATCACAATTATATACTGAAATAAACCCACTGTATAAAGTCCATAGCATGTGTTTTAGAACAGATGTTACATTTGGTTAGTCTTCTATAAACCAATATCGCACGTAATTTACAATTTTTTGAACAACGATAACTACTCTGTATATTGGAATATATTACAACAAATAGCCTTAAAAACTATAAATGTATAATGCAGTGAACCATGCCTAAGATTTTTTTATAACGTCCTCCTTTCGTTAGATACTTGACTTTAAAGACATTTTGTACCCTGAACCCCGCTTTTATTACGCCATACGCCATAAATAAAAAATGAAAACAAGTATCAAAGTATCACTAGATTAACATTCCCGCTACAAAATTCCGAAAACCGCTTTGAATTCGTCGTCAAATAAGACGGCAATCGAAAATGACACCTACTGTGTTTTTTGTAAGCAAATTATTAACAATAAAAGCGTCAGATCATTATTATACCCAATATGTCTTTGGAATCTGCTTATGTGCCTAAACCTTTAAAAAGTTCCCATACAAGACCTCTGATGAAAACAAACTGGTCTCGACTAAAACTTTTTTTAAAGATTTTAGACCAGTGTCAAACCTACCATTTATTTCCAAAGTTCTAGAAAAGGTAGTTGATGCACGTCTTGATAAATAATTGACCTTGAATGATCTTCACGAAAAACATTAATCTGCGTACAGAAATCTCCACTCAACTGAGACAGCTTTACTCAAAGTGCAAAATGATATTCTTTAGTCATGTCACTACTCTTATACTTCTTGACTTATCTGCAGCCTTAGACACCATTGATCACAAAAAAACTTCTCCATCGTCTTGAACATCACTTTCGAGTTGGAATATATGGCTTCATATCTTAGTGACCGTCATCAAAAAGTGTGCATAGACGGCAAGTTGTCTATACAAGTGCTAATGAAATACAGTGTACCCCAGGGATCCGTTCTAGGGTCCAAAATTATATCATGTACAAAAATCATAGACTCAGTCAGCACTTTTATTCCGTTGACTCTCAGTTATACTGATCATTTAAACACTCTGACAATGTCTCTCGCGATGAAGAAATGCGTCGAGTTGAATTTTGTCTCAATGACATTGTGTCGTGGATATATGACAACAAGCTAAAACTCAATGGCGATAAAACTGAACTTATTTTGTTTTTATCTATTATAGTAAGAAAAGTTCCAGCCCACTTAAGACTTCACCATGAACGTCGGAAATTCATAGATCAATTCATCAACTTGTTTTAGAAACCTTGGTGTCTTCCTCGATTCAAGGATGGACATGGAACAACATGTGAACTATGTTTGCAGGTCAAGCTATGCTCATCTAAGACGATTAGGTCGTATCAGATCTAGACAATATCTTACTATTGATGCAACTAAATCACGTGCGTATTGCACAGTTACCTCCAGACTTGACTATTGTAACTCATTACTAAATGGACTACCAAAGACAATCTTGAATAAACTAAGGACTGTCCAGAATACAGCAGCTCTGTATGTGTTTCTGTATGTGGACAGATTATCATAAATTGTGATGTTCTCATAATTATGTGGAAATGTTTGAGGAGAAAGCGGCCACATTTCCATGGCTTCAAGGTTTAAACAACGTTCACCTGTAATTCAAAGTAAAAGGGTTGAAGCTATCTTGAGTTGGTTGTTTGTTCATGTTCACCTACAATTGTCATGTTTGTTGGACTTAAGATAAAACACTTTGTACGTTTTATTTTCTATAAGGTTTATGTTATAAAAATGAAGAGGCAAATTACTAGTATTCAAATACATTGCAACCTCTCCAAATCAAAACTCTTTGGGAGTAGTAAAATTATGTTGTTGTTGGGATGTTGTTGCTGCAGAGAAGTTAGACTAATAGTTCACTCATGCAGTGGGAAAACCATGCTGTTGTTAAATGAAGGTTGTTGCTCAGAAGAGGGTCTCTCTATTGTGTTCGTACTGTAATTCTAAGCATCAATGTTACAATAGGGTTTAGGCCGAAGCATTTGAAATTCACAATCCGATCCGTAGAAAAATGAATTCGTTGCAGTCCTAACAAACAGGTGAAAATGCTCCGATTGAATTTGTGACCTAACTAAGGCCATTGCATTAAGATTGTTTATGTTTAAAGGTGATAACTGAATACTTGTATTGTCGGTAAGCCTACTACATTCCATGAACAAGATATATTTGTTTAGCACGATCTCTGGCAAACGAAAATTGTTCCTTACTTTTTGACATATATCAGCAGTCTAAGCAGTTGACAACATGAGCATAATGCGACATTATCACTTTATTTATATTTCATTTGTGATATGTTTGCTTGCGATCAGTAACTGTTCGATATCAAATATAAATATCTTCTTCTGTAATGTCCGTCTTCTTCGTAACTGAAACATAAATAAGTACGAGACGACATTAATATTACAGGTTAAGTTTCAGTCTAGAGAAGTAATTCATCCGATCCAATCATTTGTTTGGTCAAACACATGTCATATTGCGATTACATGTACATGTTTTATCTTAACCCATCATGAGTGCGCTACACGTGCAATTTCTTTTCTCTTAGCCTAATACATAGAGTCCTAGTTGAGGAGATGAACGAATTCTGTATAAAGAGCCTCTCTTAGGAAAAACGAAACAGCGTCTTACAATCGTAACTACTCGGATATTTCCGTAAGTGAGAAATACGCCTCGTACACAAGTGTAGGGTTACACATTTTGGTTATTTGGTAAAATGGGCATCATACTCCCATGGAAAGAAAAACAGGTTGTTTCCAGCGTTAGACTCAAAGGGTCAGCTATGGCGGAAAGTAGCCCGTGAAATACTACAACAAAATGGCGGCTGCCTATTATGTCCGAGGCACTTTCGTTAGACAAACGCCGATGAGTTCCGATTGAGCGTCTAAAACACAAATGACATCTTCAAACGAAAATGGACTTATAACAGAAGTGTTCTATCCAGCATTTTACGAATAATCTCAATTCAATGATATCAAGTACACATGTTAACACATACTCGTTACTGAAAATAGTTTGTAAATTTATCCACAAAAGTAGCTCGATTTGATTAATTCCAATAATATTAAGATGACGGTTATCAGTCTGACACAACAAATTCTTCCGCGACAAAGCAGTAGAAACATGTCCCGAATAGAACTGGCAACATCCTATGTGGCCATCATAATAATGTAAATTTCGATTGTCTAGCTAGACATTCGAAATTTCATTACTATTTAGGCGATACAGTCTGTTTTTCGAATGTCGAGATGAATGTCGATTGTCTAGCTAGACATTCGAAATTTCATTACTATTTAGGCGATACAGTCCGTTTTTCGAATGTCGAGATGAATGTCGATTGTCTAGGTAGACATTCGCAATTTTCATTACTATGACGGCGATACATTCGTTACTTCGAATGTCGAGATGAATGTCGATTGTCTAGCTAGACATTCGAAATTTCATTACTTTGACGGCGATACGCTCTGTTTTTCGAATGTCGAGATGAATGTCGATTGTCGAGCTAGACATTCGAAATTTCATTACTTTGACGGCGATACAGTCGTAACTTCGAATGTCGAGATGAATGTCGATTGTCTAGCAATTTACATTATTATGATGGCCATACAGTCTGTTTTACGAATGTCGAGATGAATGTCGATTGTCGAGCTAGACATTCACAATTTCATTACTATGTGGGCGATACACTCTGTTTTTCGAATGTCGAGATGAATGTCGATTGTCTAGCTAGACATTCAAAACTTCATTACTATTTAGGCGATACAGTCCGTTTTTCGAATGTCGAGATGAATGTCGATTGTCTAGCTAGACATTCAAAACTTCATTACTATTTAGGCGATACAGTCCGTTTTTCGAATTTCGAGATGAATGTCAATTGTCTAGCTAGACATTCGAAACTTTCGTTACTATGACGGTGATACATTCGTTACTTCGAATGTCGAGATGAGTGTCGATTGTCTAGCTAGACATTCGAAATTGCATTACTTTGACGGCGATACAGTCATAACTTCGAATGTCGAGATGAATGTCGATTGTCTAGCTAGACATTCGAAATTTACATTGCTATGATGGCCATACAGTCTGTTTCACGAATGTCGAGATGAATGTCGATTGCCTAGCTAGACATTCAAAATTTCATTACTATGTGGGCGATACACTCTGTTTTTCGAATGTCGAGATGAATGTCGATTGTCTAGCTAGACATTCGAAATTTCATTACTATTTAGGCGATACAGTCCGTTTTTCGAATGTCGAGATGAATGTCGATTGTCTAGCTAGACATTCGAAATTCACATTATTATGATGGCCATACAGTTTGTTTCACGAATGTCGAGATGAATGTCGATTGTCTAGCTAGACATTCAAAATGTCATTACTATGTGGGCGATACACTCTGTTTTTCGAATGTCGAGATGAATGTCGATTGTCTAGCTAGGCATTCGAAATTTCATTACTATTTAGGCGATACAGTCCGTTTTTCGAATGTCGAGATGAATATCGATTGTCTAGCTAGACATTCGAAATTTACATTATTATGATGGCCATACAGTCTGTTTTACGAATGTCGAGATGAATGTCGATTGTCGAGCTTGACATTGAATGTCGATTGTCGATTGCTTTGCCAACTTCACACATAAGTAATGTTTTCAAACATCCTGAAAATTAGGGAGCACATACGAGACCCATTTGTTCGTTGTTGTAGTGTCTCTGTTTCAACAATACTGGAGTGAGAGTTAGTTTTAGCCCACTGAATACATTACATGTATTTATATGAAATCACATTTAGTGTACACACGTTCTAAGACGATGACCCTCGGATTTTTCTTATTTTTTCCTGAGATTCAGGACATATCTGACAGTTTCCAGTATTTTGCATATAGATATGTAGGCAGAATGATCATAGCATATGATAATAGAAACATTTTAAGCGAAAATAATTGGGGTCGCGGTGCTTGTTTTTGAGTTATCTGCCCCTGGATGTGATTTTTGGCTTATTCTAGGTCATTTCAATGACAGATAATTCACAATGAAGGAAAACAAGGCCTTATTTATTCTCCTTTTTATGTAGCCGACTTCTTTTCATGTCATCGTGCAAAATTTAAAGATTTGGTAAAGAGTGGTTCGTTTAATTTTTTTCTTCTTTGCCTAAGCCAATGCTAATTTCCTTAAAAATGGCCTAATTTTGAAGAATTTTCAGTCTCTTAACTTCAAAAAAGGTGATAAAATAGTTTAATGGAATTGCATAAAAGTTTGTATTTTGACCAAAACTAAAATGAAAAACATAAACCAAAAATATGGTATTCAAGATTTATGTATGAGTGATCTGCCCTTGAAATGACCTAAAATAAGCCAAACATTCAAATTCAAGGGAAGATAACTCAAAAATGAGCACCGCGACCTGTTGTTTTTTCGCTTAAAATGTTTCTATTACCATATGCTATGATCATGCAAAGTTTTAAAAAATCTGTCAATACGTTTTCATTCTGCATGTAAGTCTATGTGCAAAAATCTGGAAACTGTCAGATATGTCCTTAAGTTCTGTCTGGTGAATATTATTGTGCTTTCACCGCCATTACTATTACAAATGCTACGCGATTTCTGATTAGTTACTATTGTTTATAGAGACATGGCGATGAACGAAGAAGAAATACCATTTATTACAATTCAACCATCATAGATCCGTTCCTACTTTCAGTTGATTTGCTAAAATAAATCTATGAAACGGACCTATAACGCATAGGTTCACAGTAAACACACAAAGAAACATCTACATGTATTGTTAAATTAAAAGAAGTCGTATTTCTAATTATTAAATGCTGTTGTGTATAATTCTAGCAGTAGAATATTTATTTTTGTGGTTCGTACAATCGTTTGCCTCGACAAAATTAATGTTTCTGTTTAAACGTCTACCCAAGGCGTTGTGATAAGACATGTTATTGTAATGAAGTTAGCATGTTAATTTACATATCCTGTAAACGTTCAAACGCCGTTTGGATCGGTTCTAGAATACAACTGACAACTTTTCGAGAAGAAACGGACCGGGTTGAGAGTATTACACGGTATTTAAACCAACATTTGCCCAACAAGTCTTTCAATTTAGTGGCGGCAGCTATTAAAATACGTTTAATTTATGTATTAGTTTTCAGCTACCACTTCTCAAAATCTTCTTTCTGGTGCATTGTAACAATTGAAAAGAACACTTAATACCGCTACATGTATAGACTAGATACTTTACTTAGCTATATAAGTACAGCTGACGTTCTTGGTCAAATACTATAAAATGTATTGTCTAATATATGATGTTTATTCCTATATTGTTCTACATAGTTGCCAAAAAAAGCTTTCCGGTTACATGTCATTTCGTATAGCTTTCATTTCGCTAATTTCACTGTTCATTGTCGATGATTTTGGATATGATCCAAACAGATTATAATGAAATAAATCGCTGAATGTTCTATTTTTGAACTGCCCTCTTGTCTCCTTATACGGCAGTATATAGGTATCCTCACATGGCCCCCATTCCTCCAATGGCTTTATTTCTCTCTTAATCCTCTGTAATGTAAAGAAAGGAAAATACAGTGAACCCCCACTTTGCGACCACCTCAATGTTAAGATCATCTCAATAAAACGACCATTTAATGTTGGTCCGGTTTTCATTATTTCCTCAGCAAACGCCTCAATACTGTATTTTCATTTATTTTTGTTGGGCTTAATTTTCGTGGTTTTTACTAAAATGGCTATTTCGTGGGGACATAAATTCGTGGATTTTGAATTTTGAATAGAAATGCCTTATCTCTGCATTTAAATTCGAGGGGTTTGGTTTCGTGGATGAGGCGACCCACGAAATCCACGAAATTAAATCCCCAACGAAAAGTAATGATTCCACAGTATTAAGACCGATATAATAATTATTTGTTCCCGAAAGTGATTTTGATATGTTTATAAGACGCTAGCTGAAGAAACTATGGTATAGATGTGAGTCGATTTTATAAATGCATCGATTGTAATCGGCGTATTGGTGTCCGGTTCATCCATGATATATTTCCATGTGCATTGAAGGACCAAATTATTTTCAAGTGATCTAAAAGATATGCATGAACCATTATTAAGTAAATTATTGTGATCATTTTAGAAACTATTCAGGTATGCAGTTGACATAGAATTAACTGAAATTATAAATTCAATTAACTTTTAATAAATAATTTGTTTTGATTATCTGAGTTGTATTGGACACTATAAAACTATAGACTCTCATAAACGTAACAAAAAGATTCACACGAAACGCTATTACTGTATAGTTTATCTGAAAACTGAATATCGCGATATTAAATCGTATCGCGCGTATGAAATCAAGATACATGCCGTAGTATCGCGATATTTTTCTCTGGCCTTGTCAAACTCAACCTTTTAGTTTACTATGCGCACAATACCTCACTTCGAGCTTTAGAATCATGACTTAGAATAGTTGATAAGCAACAGCTTTGAAATCATATATGAATTTTGATATATTTTAATCATAGGAGCTCGAAGTCAGGAATTGTACTTTTTCGGCAATTTTGCCCTTTTCACATGTAATATTACCCAAACTTTAATAACTCGGTCGTATTTTGTCCAAATATTGACTTTTGTAAATTACTTGAAAACGGGTCTGGTAATCTGAAAAAAGAGAAGGAGTGACATACGCCATGTTATCCGCAACAAACGCCAAGAGTGACTCCCCATGGCGTGGTCAGTTTTTTATCTACCCCACTGGTTCTCCCAATCATAACGCGGCGCAATATTGTACCGGAAACCCGGCAATTGTAGTCAAAGTGCGGTGGGACCTAGAAAACGTGCGCAAGTTCCAACGGTCAATATTTCTTTTCTGGTGCTGGCATAGGACGTTGAACTTATTTGTATACATGGTAGGAATTGACAGCTATTTCATAACACTATTTTCATGCATACTAAAACACAACATGCTTCATAAGCTATCTAAGTCCATTTTCGTGTATACAATGACTCTTTAAAAACTATGAAAACATGTTTCTCGGATGTAAATATAGTAAATGATCAAATATATATTAGTATAGACCCTAAACAAGTCAGTTTATTTTAATCTGTACATGTTTACTATGTGATATGAATGGAGTAGAATGCTTTATACACATTATTTATACACAAAATATACATTAATTTCGTAATACTATGAGATACTATTTATACTCGTTATCTATATACAAAAATATACATTAATGTTATGCTACTGGTGATATGAATGAAGTAAAAATTGTATACTCTTTATTAATGTATTTAGATGCTATGCTAGTTCAAAATATGATCTCAGGCAATTATTTAATTACTTTTTATTACATACGCGTGTATTCTCAGATGTAAATCACGTGATCATGGCACATTAGGTAGAGTTTGTGACTTCTTACACAGATGATTATTGTATGACATATATTTATGTTCTGAATACATTCTGTCTTATTATTAATGTACATTTTTGTATATAGATAACGAGTATAAATAGTATCTCATAGTATTACGAAATTAATGTATATTTTGTGTATAAATAATGTGTATAAAGCAATACTTAAAAAACTATAAAAAGACAGAAAAATAATAAAAATGCATGTCATACAATAATCATCTGTATAAGAAGTCACAAACTCTACCTACTGTGCCATGATAACGTGATTTACATCTGAGAATACACACGTATGTAATAAAAAATAATTAAATAATTGCCTGAGATCATATTTTGAACTAGCATAGCATTAAATGCATTAATAAAGAGTATAATTTTTTTACTTCATCCATATCACTCAGCAGTATAAATTAATAAATATTTTTGTACATAGATAATGAATATAAAACTTTTACTTCATCCATATCACTCAGCAGTATAAATTAATAAATATTTTTGTATATAGATACTAGTAATGAATATAAAACTTTTACTTCATTCATATCACATAGCAAACATGTACAGATTAAAATAAACTGACTTGTTTAGGGTCTATATATATTTTACCATTTACTATATTTACATCCGAGAAACATGTTTTCATAGTTTTTAAAGAGTCATAGTATACACGAAAATGGACTTGGATAGCTTGTGAAGCATGTTGTGTTTTAGTATGCATGAAAATAGTGTTATGAAATAGCTGTCAAATCCTACCATGTATACAAATAAGTTCAACGTCCTATGCCAGCTCCAGAAAAGAAATATTGACCGTTGGAACTTGCGCACGTTTTCTAGGTCCCACCGCACTTTGACTACAATTGCCGGGTTTCCGGTACAATATTGCGCCGCGTTATGATTGGGAGAACCAGCGGGGTAGATAAAAAACTGACCGCGCCAAGGGGAGTCACTCTTGGCGTTTGTTGCGGATAACATGGCGTATGTCACTCCTTCTCTTTTTTCAGATTACCAGACCTGTTTTCAAGTAATTTACAAAAGTCAGTATTTGGACAAAATAAAACCGAGTTATTAAAGTTTGGGTAATATTACATGTGAAAAGGGCAAAATTGCCGAAAAAAAACAATTCCTGACTTCGAGCTCCTATGATTTTAATGGCTCACTCCGGTTAGATATTAGACTCGTTCCCAACCAGTTTACATTGCTTTCTTAATATTATATCGGTTGTCAAAATGTGTTTCGTATATCAAGATTATCATTATCATTTCATCGAAAGAATTTTATTACATCCCTACGAGATTTATGATATCCGCTGATGGTAAATGCAAACGTAATTCTTATACACTGCACAATAACAATAACGTGAACTATTTTTATTAAAAGCATTTATGATTTATATGATAAATAGTGTTAATGTTTTATATTCCAATATTCAACTAATCAAACATTTATTAAAATGAAATACCTGGAGAAACGTTCCCTTTGAACGATAAATTACGAAGAAAGCCTTAACAACAATAGGAAGTGTAATCATGAACACTAACATCCACCCTAACAGTCTGGCACTGGTTGGATAAGTGTAGGCACCGTATTTAGGTGGTACATAGTTCATAATACTGACACCGAATATGATCTGAAATTTGAATAGAGTGACTCAGAAGTAGACAAGAATACAAATGCAGAGATTTCATTCATTCAGACAGCAGCCGCTTATATATAAATTAAAAAGAACATTAAAGTTCCATATACATGTACATGTACATATTTTAACACTTTAATTTCAAAAATTAAATAATTTAATAACAAATAAAAGACGTTTAAGCATTAATCATATATTCCCTTTGACCAAATATGGCGTACAAGATAATCTGGTTATGAATTTGGAAACAATAAAACATCTTTGCATTATATTGTGTTGTTTTCAAATATTTGAAAAACGAATTATTATCTACATACATGTGTTTGAACAACAAACGGATAAACATTTACAGTGCCATGCTTACAGCAACACTTAACGGAGCTATGAAAGCAACTGCAATCCTTAAGAGTGCCGGAATAGATCTACCAATCATTAGATACACATCTTTGTTGAAACGATCCAATCCTGGAATAATAATGGACACATTTTATTAGGCTAGTATTTAATGCTGACTGACCAAATACATTTTGGGTAGGTAGGTCGAAAAACGTTTATATTTTATCTATTTTATAAACATTCCTTTCGTACTTTGAATGTAAGATAAGTCCTCAAATATATTCGTACTTATGATTTCGCTACTAGTAACGTTAGGATTGGCACCATTAATTGGGTTGGTCGGATAACCACAAATACGAGTTTATATCCTGGTCTTTATAGTCTTATAGCGGAAACCTTAATTTCATTACCTCACTTTGCAAGTTACATAATATGGCCAATTAAAATTTTCAGCACATTTAGCAGCATGTAACTTAAGTACATTGTATACACATCACAATTTAAAAAAATAAATACAATGCAATAACAACAGTGAAACTCATCAGTTTAAAAAATATACGTATATAAACGAGTAAAAATCAACAGAATCCTGCAATAAATCCAACTTTTATCAAAACTGCAATCGGTAGACTTATACAACCAGTGTTACTATTTTCTACGTGAATGTATGCAGAGAAGGACATGTGATTGTAAGTAGAAAACAGGTGTCTCACATCGATTTCCTTTCATTATCCAAATGACTTAAAGGTAAGATGTCATTAAATCAAGAGTTTTTGTTCATTGTTGTTTCACAGCATACAGTGATCTGTACTTAAGTTCTTTGACTTCACCCAGGGCGTTCTTGTAATACGTACCATATACCCATGCTACCACCATGATCTCACCAAACGCTACAATTGGTCCAGCCCATGTCCCACCATACCAGTCCACCCATAAGAATATATAAGCCCCTGCCTACAATGTCATTGAAGATCTGTCAGTGAATACCATGAAACATTAGGTGTAAAAAGACGTTTGTTTCTGGTTGCCCAACCTGTCCTCATATGACCCCGGAACCTTAGACATTTCATTAAGGCCGTGGAATGGAACATTCACTTTCTCACTTATTAACCTTTGCGCACGCTTTCAAGAACAAAACAAATGCCTTATTGTAATTGATGACCATTTAAGATACTATCACAAAACAAATTTGTATTGCTTTTAAAATAAATATAGTACAACCTCTCCAGAGCGCCCACCCTCTTGAGCAATAACCTCCCTTCAACAACAACATGATTTTCCCACTGCCATTTTAACTATGAATTTAACCTCTCTAGAGCAGCAACCTCGCAACAACAACATAGTTTTGCTACTCCCAAAGGGTGTTCCACTGGAGAGGTTGCACTGTGCATTGTATTGACGATGTTTTGAACTTTTTACTCGTGAAAAATGAGTCTGCTAGCGATAATAAAAAAACGTCTTTTTAAGAGGCATTAAATACTAAAATACTTACTCCTGTACACGTAAACAGAGAAAGTAAATACAACAGTAAAGATAGTAAAGCCAGGCATGATATTCTTGAATTTTTATGCATTAGTCGTGGATAACAATCACCAATTAACTGCATCACCATTTCAACGGGAATTAGCTGAAAATAAATTCCGGTTATACACTTTAATGTATATAAAGTATATCCTAAGTGTATCACATATACCAAACTTAACATTGCTCAGGTTACGAAACAAGTAGAGCTTAGTATTCCAATGCTTTGAAAAATCTCAAAGTTTAAAATTATAAATCATATATTGATCATTTATGTACGGAACTAAGATAGGGGTGTTTGTTAAAAAATAACCACAAAATGTTATTTACATAGAATATTCTATACAATTTTTCATTCTTACCTCCGATTCAACGCCACACAGAAATAAGGAAATTAGGAACAATGCTGACCACAACTGTGGGACAGGAAGTGTCGACAATGCTGATATATAAGCAACCACACCGGCTGCCATACCTGGAAACACAGACACTTCTACAGCAATCATTTCCAATGGTTATCAATAATATTATCTTAATGCATTTCCGAACATTTCTGATCAACGAACAACATACTTTTGTGATTCACATTCACAAATAAGCAACATTTTCTTTAAACGCCTCAAAATCACTACAAGCAAAACCCTTTTGGAAGAAGCAAAATTGTTGCTCTAGAGAGGTTAAATTAACAATCAAATCGTATATTGGAAAAAATCATGCTGTTGTTGAAAGGAGAGAAGGCCGCTCTGAAGAGGTTGTACAGTAATGTGTTTCTGAATCTGTACTTCAAACAATTGCAATATTTTTTATCAATTCGCTGTTAAATGTCACTTTATCAAGCATACAATATTCATTAGTTGTATTGGATTGTTTGGTAAGTTATAGCCTGTGATAATCGCGCTTCCTGTGAGTCTATGGATTTGAATAAGCTAGCTTTGCTGAAGTGGGTTGTATGACCAAACAGTGTTTGACCAGCTTGTGTTTTCAAATGAAAAGGTACCAGCGTTAATGACTTCTTTGACATGAATTCCTTGCGCATACGCCATGTTCCCAAGGACCGTAAAACATGTAAGTCCGCTGAAAGCTGCTACCAACGCGTCTACTATAGGAAGAAACACTGCTGCTCTGAAATGAGTCGAACAGGTTATAAGTTATTGATGTCTTATTATGAAAATGCATTTGGTTTTCATTAAAATATAGTAGATTTCTCGAAAATAATCAGACTGGCTTATACAAAAAAATATGCCACCACAGAATTATGCTTTGCATAAACAGTGTGGTTTATCGAGTGTGTCTTAGGTCATGAAGCAAGTTAATAGGCTACCAAATGGCTACAGATACCAATCAGCTAAACAAATGAAAGGCATGGTACAAAACATACCGCCATAATGTATTAATTAATTAATGCAATACTGATTTCATTATAAGATGGTTTTTTGTGCGTCATTTGATGTATCAAATATTTAAAATGATATTTTCATGAGTTATTTTGAAAATGGCATTTGTTTGAATAATATCAGACTATATAAACACGAATTTACCGTAAAGAATTGTCTTTAAAGTCGGCATGTGATCCAATCAGCACTGTAGTGCCCCAGCCAAACCCCAGAGTGTAGAATGCCATTAATGTTGCTTCTATCCATACCTAAAATGTATTATTAATTAACTGTTCAATAATAGGCGCGTTTTCACTTCAAATGTTTGGCTGATATGAAGTTCACCAAGACATTATGAACATAAAACTCGGCCATTATGAAAAAACTCGGCTATTATGAGATTTGGTCATTCTGATTGGCTGTCCAGCTCGGCCATTATGAAACCACTGCTATAGTATATATAGTTAATTAATAAAATTGTCAATAAGCAAGTGTTTTCATAATGGCCTTGTTATTGGCTTCATACAGTCATATTAGCCCTCGGCCTTCGGCCTCAGGCTAATATGACGGTCTTCAGTCCAATAACAAGGCCGTTACGAAAACACTCACTTATTAACATTATAATAATTCAGAGCAAGATTTAAATTATAAATGACGAGGTACTAGTACATGGGGGTATTATGTATTTAACATGGGTATAATTCGTGTTATTTGGCAATTTAATATCATTTTAATTCATTGCACGGCGTCATTGTCCATAAGTAGTACTTCGTCTCTGGTCCCAGTTTCACAAAAGAAGGTACAAAGATAGTCCCACATTTTTAACTTAACAATAATTTCTGGATATTATTCAATAAATTTGATTAGAGTCTGTTATTTGGAATTTGAGTTTTGACTCAAATGAAAATGGAGTTTTGAGACTTAATTCGTCTGCCAGACGAAAACTATTTTATGATGGCATGTCTAACATGTTCTTAGTAAATAAGGAAACAAAAATTAATGGTAACATTTCTTGTCAAGACACAAAATTTCTAGACAGAAAAACACGTGAGTTCGTTATTGAGTTTCTACTAAATTTAGTACGTGAAACTGGTCTTATTAAAGACTCCTTAAAAACATACCTCCTCAGTCATTTTATACTTGTGATCACTTAATCATCAATAATGCTTATATGAAAATAAAATGTGCTTAGATGTCAATAAAACATGCTTGCTTCCGGTCCCCGAGACCCTAGACTATTTATCAGGCACGAGGACCGATACATCCATTGACTCACGTTGTTACATTTTCGCAAGCTTTTCAAGAGTAGTATACAAATATATAAACAACCCCTTCCTACCACCCCATTTTAGCATGTATTCAGAAAATTGGCTAGTAAAGTGTAAAATTATGTAATTTCGCGACATTTGAACGCCATTAAATTACGTCACTTGAATTCATATACTTACTTTAGGTTGTGTGAGCTTCGAAAATTCAGGATAAAAGAAATATTTCACGCCATCATTGAATCCGGGTAACATCATTGAACGAATGAATATAACTACTGTTAACACGAGCGGTAGTGTGCCGGTCACATATATCACCTGAATATACAACAGTAATATCAGAATATCTATTATGATCGTTATAATCATCGTCTTCAGCAACGATGTCATCACTAATTGTACCAACTCTCAATTCTATATCGACCCGCCTCCGTGGTCAAATGGTTAAGGTCGTTGACTCTAAAGGGTCTAGGGTTCTCGGAGGCAGTTGCTTACAGAGGATGGGAGTCTAGTACGAGTACTGGTTCTTCCCAGGAACGAATGTTAGGTGAACTGTCCGCCTCTGACTGTTGAAAATGGGCGCAAAACTAAACCAAACAAACTAGCCAACACTCAATCCCATACATGACATTCATCATTCAAAACACTCTATACAACATCACCAAAGTCATCAACATCATTACCAACATTATAACAATCAACACAAACAATGTCATTTTCATCAGTGACCACATCATTACAATGATCATCATCATTCCAAAACTAATATCATTGTAATCTTTACCTTCAATATCTATAAATTATATACATTATCATCATTGATTCAATCACACATTTTTTAATTCTTCGATATATTACCTAACTTTATTATATGATCTATAAATATACACATTTTAATTGTCTTAAAGCCTGAATCATCGTATAACATAAATGTCATATTTAACGGCGTAACTTGATATTTAATGGAAATCTAATAATAGAACCAGCTCAATATTCATCAACCAGAATTATTAGTCTTTATTTGTGATCTATTCATATTTCTTTATGATTGATATACATTTCTGTTTATCAACTAATACATTAAAACTCGATATAAATCAGAATATAATCCTCATACGGTTTAAATCAAAGTCTTTTCATATAACAAAACAGTTGTTAACTGAATATGATGCGATATTCTTCGGTAGAATATTATATTGACAGAGGGGTATTTGACATTGTGCCTGTGAAATCACATCATATTTAAATGCTATCTAGTCAATAACGGTATAACATTGTTATTAAGTAGGTGTTCTTTAAGTAAGAGTCATACCTTTTCAATGGATTTTATGCTTTTAACACTCCCGAGGAATATGAAAAGACGAAACACGGCCATATAAAGAAAGTACCACCATATAACTGGATACAAGTCGTATATACCGGAAGAAAGTTGTAGCACTTTATACCTGAAAAGTTACGCAATATAATCCTATTGATGATAATATACAAAAAATTGTGAAACTATGTAGTAATATTCGTGTTTGAAAAATACGTGAAGTGTACTAGTCAGCGGTTAATTTCTGAATTTCGGATACTGTCCGTGTTACTTCCCGTTTCTTACTGTGTGTTAACATGTACGTTGTATGGCTCAGTAACTAGATGCAATTTTGGTATTAGTAACTGCAAAACAAAACATAATGGTGGCGGGTATTGGGTTGAATTATTTGCCTGCTAGAAAAGAGGATTGTTTCAAAAAGCATGCAGCTCCATTTTTACAACAAACGTTCATGTTCTAAAAACAAACTTTAAGTAAAAGGTATCAGATCGGAATAGCTTCAGTAAGTGGCAAGCACATAAACTAACTTTTTGTTTCAGTGTATTTGTCGCCGTTTTTCAACGATATTTAAGTTGTAAACATAGCGACCGGTTCACCTAACAAGTTTCCTTGGACTGTATTCTAACCAGTACCAACATATCCTTCAACAAAGAACCGGCAACTTCTCCATAAATGAACGAAAATAGACATTTTGTCAAAATTCATAGAAGGGGGTATGATTTGCCGCTATAAGGATTTGAACCCGGATTGGCGAGTTACATGTCCAGTGCACTAACCACGGCCGCGGCTCATAAACTTACTGCCAGAATTCCTCAGCTGGTGCCATGTCTACTTCGATTGTCATTGTTCTCGTTGTTGCTTCAACAATCTCTGTAGTATTTTTTGATGCATATGGCACAGTTGTATTCACTTTATGAAGTCCCGACATATTCAAATATTTTGAAGCAATATTTTGGTCAGATCTACAACTTGCAGTGTTCCATGTGTTGCCACAATGGTTCCATGGCAACGGATCACGAAAAACATTCACAATGAATTCAATGATCCAACATCTGAATACATTTGTGCCGGCCATGTAAACCAAATAGGCAAGACTGGCAGTTACACCAAGTCCTGTAATCAACAAAGTAAAGCTTTGAACGGTTTGTTTAAAACTGTGGTACTTTTTGTAAGTTGGAGGGCTTATTGCTCCAGTTCAGAGCAATGTATGGATATACGAGTGGATGGTGGTTAAAGAGACATTATTTCTGCGTCGAATAAGACTAGGCTTTTAAGAATCGGTTCAGAATTGTTACAACATGACCTTGATGGACATGACCGGTGTGATTTCGAGGCCCAGGAGTTCTTTACCTTTACTCTATAATATATATAAGGTGGAAATCTTTTTTTTTAACTTTATTTTGCTGTTATCACATGCCGGTAGCCTGTCTAATTAACCATATTAAGTTGTATAAAATTAATTAATTAGTTGGATTTACATGTGTGTTTGTATGTTCAAGCAGTAAATACATGTTTGGGTATTGCAATCGTATTCTTACAATAGGTGCTTACACTGCTTAGGTTTAGCTAAACAGCACATAATAATGAGGGATGTTCGATATGTAATGTGTATTGTACTCTAGCACGATTTCACTAATATTGATACGTCTAGATAGCTCTATTCAATTACAATCTCCTTTACAATGGTATATAAACATTAAGTTAAGCACAAAATTGTCAAAAAACTTTATTTCAAGAGAGCCACTCGTTGACCACTGCTGAAAAAATGGTTGGAAAGAGTGTTGAGAATTTTGAAGAACTTTGAACTTACGTAAAACTTCGTAGAAAACTCGGTCATTCATTGAGGCAATTTTTAATTTAACTAATTAGGGTAAGTTTATGGGTCCCTTAAGGTATCTTATGTGACAGGTGGTAGTTGGAAAAGAGATTTGTTACTTGCACAGTGACAGTTAAAGATTCTGCAAAATCAGGACGACCAGTGACTGCAACAGAATTAAATAATGTCTCTAAACTTAGGGAAATGTTTGAAAGGGATGGCAGATATACGATTCGTCTTGTTGCCAAAGATGTTGGCATTTCACTATCGAGAGTAAATGTGATTCTGAAGAGTATTTTTGAAGTACGAAACATTAATGCCATATGGATACCCCCTCTATTGACAGATGATCAAAAAATGGCACGCGTACAAACGGCAAAACAATTGCTCAAAAAGTTTACAAATTTCAACTATAGACAATTTGCAAACATTACTATTGGTAATGAGACTTGGGTACATTATATTAAGACAGTTAGGAAAACTGGAATTAAGATATGGCGTATCAAACGCAGTAAACGGCCTGTAGTTGTCAAAAGGGCAATGAGCAAATGCCATCTATGCCATATTCTTCTCTTGTGACAAGCCATTGGCTCATCTGTTTAAACAGTGTATTTGAGGTACAGTCAAAACTCGTTATATCGAAGTTCGTGGGGCTTGTCAAAAACTTCGATACAAACGAACTTCGATATAGGAATTTCAATACCCGTGTTTACATTTTAGAGCTAAAGTCAGTGTGTCGTAATAATAACGTAATCGTGTTATTTAGTGTACGGGATTGTAACGGGTTATAAGAATACGGCATTTATACCGGTACTTATACGGGTACTTTCGATATATTTATTTTGCTATAATATACATTTCAAATAAGTACAAGTTAAATGTTTGTACGGCGCAAAATCGCATCCGGCAATTCAATACTAGAATGTGGCCTATGTAGCATTTTTTATCAGGATGTGCGAAGTTTCAGATCAAACAAATTTGTTATTTTGACTTAACTGATCCCGAAACTAAAGTGATCATCTACTCCATCAAAAATACAAGCCGTTGATGTTTCATGAATCTCATGAATCTGGTCATATGGTTCTACAGTTCACGAGGTACTCTATATGTAGTCCCTGTTTCCACCCTAAAATTAAAATCAGGGGAAACTATCACCTCGATGTATCAGACGTTGCAATATCTGCTGGAATGCATATAAAATATTTAAATAAAGTCTCCAAAAATAATATACTCCGTTGTCTGAGGGTACGTTGTCGTAAAAACCTGGTATGACGGTCCCAAACTGTAAAGTGACCATCTATATCGAACCATAAAGTGACCGTCTATGTCGAACCAATTAAGTTCCGAAATCGATATTTAATTAACGACAATTGCGTAAACAAGTCAGTGTCCACGCTCGCGATTATAAAATTAGTCTGTGTGAATATGTTTATAATGTTTTGTTTATTTGCGACATGTTGCTAAAATAAATACATCGAAACGTATAAATACCGTGTTCCGTATCTTATAACACGATTAAATGATTATTACAACACACCGATAATAAACACAGCGAATTTCTCTAATAATTTATACATCGAAGTTCATTTAGATCGAACAATTTTTCCTAATTCCTTTGATATAAAGAGTTTCGGCTCGCTCCATTCTTAGACTATAAATAGCGACTGCGTCATCAAGCTAACACTGGTTGGTGTGAGTAACACGTGACCTCGCTCTATTTCTGTTTTGTTTATATCACGTGACCATTGCGGATATTTCGGAATATTTCGGGCACTGTCACTAATCTGCTTCGCGCAAGAAGTTGCGATTTTGCATTGCCGCCGTACAATAAGATAGTTTTAAATGAGCGTATAGCAGCATTAATAATAATTTGTTTCATCAACGAAAAGTTTGTATCGTGAGAATGGACACTAACATGTGTATACAGCTGTCAATAATTAAATATCGAGTCTAAATTGCAAGCGTTTGTTTGTGAAAAAGGTGCGAACATTTCTATTGTAAGTTGGCAACATAATTGGTTCGACATAGATGGTCACTTTATAGTTGAAAATATTTGGTTCGGACCGAAAATCTACTTCGACGTATAAAAATATCGAGAACCACGAATTCGATATACGTGCGTTATTTTAATATGTAATAAGAAGGATAAAAATCGGGACTTTATCTTTACTTCGATATAAGCGAGATTTCGATATAAGCGATTTCGATATAATGAGTTTCGATCATCCATCCGTGATGCATTTCACAAATGTATTCACAGACTGAAGTTTTGTATATCTAACCACGGGAAAAAAGTTATTTTGACCATTAAAGTCGGTTCTTTTTTAAATATTACACAATACACATTACTTATCGAACATCCCTCGTATGTTCCACTGGAGTTTGTACGGCGAAAGTCTAAAATCCGCTCGTTCCCATAGCACTTGTACGCGTAAATATTGTGCTGGATTTGCGCATTTTTATGTATACATGTATAATGTATACAACTAATATCCACAGTTGATACTATGCAGATCTTGTATCTTCATCTGATTGTTAAAATAAATTAATCTGTTTTCACAATATATACTCACAAGAAACTCATAGTATCATCATTTGGTATGTCTTGCGAACGTGTCGTTTAAAAACAATGACTATTTATTTGTGAAGCAACTTGTGATGCACTTGTATAGAAGACTGCAAAAAAAACTGGACAGAATAAACCTGTCTTCAGTGGAGAGCAAGAATGGAAGAACACATGCATATCAATGTTGTGACATTTTATCATGCTAATGGATAGTCGTCATAGAGGCACATCATTTCTCTTTTTTTTTTGCTTGCATTCAAAAATACCATAGCTGACAGTAACTCCTTCGACTGTTTATTCGACATCTTGCCTGTAATCATCTTCAGGCTACCTTAGGTTCAGAATTACTAGTGTGTATTTTAATTGACCGAAAAATGAGCTCCTACCTCTAAATAACGGACTGATATCCCAGACCTTGTAGGGTCCTATTCCGGAAAACTTGCCTATCGAGTATTCCAGAAAATACATCGGAATTCCACAAACAATAATCATCGTAAAGAACGGAATAAGAAATGCCCCTGAAAATTATATACAGTCGTGGTGAAGTTTGAGAGTTTGATCAAGAAATTATCCTTGTCTCAGCAATGGAACATTTTTAATATCTATTTGTCAACGTACATTTTTGTAATTATAGATAACATTTACGACATTGTAGAATCAATTTCTATTGCTAAATACACACGCGCAAAGAAAGCAAATAATACAACATCTCAGCAATTCAATACATGACCGATCTATACACAGATAATGTACTAGTAACTATATCTACATATTTATATGTTTGTTCGATTTTGCATTTTTGGAAACTGAACGATAGTTCAGCTTTCTATAGCCGTCATTCGCTCGATGCGAATGAACTTTGATACGGGCCAATTGTTAAATTAGTTCCCGTTTCATGTTGCAGTGCAAGACTATGTTAGTTCAGTTTCCATGAGTACTTTCAGTACTTTGATTAGATGATGTATATAATATGGGGTCGTATTATCGTATGCTAGTGTTTCTGAGTCAGAGACTAGTTCTGACGGATTCGTTTACTAGATATTGTAAAAAATGGTTGTACTTATTTACAATTTCTCATTTGCATTAGGAATAAGTTTGTGTAGTTGGCCGTGAAGTATGCATGTTTCGTTTGATTGGGATCAATCAAATACAGACAAACCTGTGTTAACAGACACCTCCGAATAAAGGTCACCCCGTGAATAAAAACCATTTTTAAAAAAATACGCCGTAGTTGGAACAAAAATGACCTCTGAATAAAGGCCTCCTTTGTGAAAGACATAATGTGGCCTTTACTCACAGCTTTAACGTTATGATATTTTAGTAGCAAAGAAGATACTTTCTAATCTTAGAGGCGAAGAGCAATTGGAGAACAAGGCCGTCGATCATGACGAACCCCTGATTTGGAATAAGTACATACATACCTCCGCCATTCCTAAAGGCAAGGAAAGGAAATCTCCAAATGTCAGACGTTCCAAGAGAATATCCAAGCGCTGTAAGATAAGTACTAAACGTAGATGAAAATTTGTTCTTCTTTGTTTTATCGACAATGTCATCGTTTGCATTCACATCATCAACAGTGTTGTCCTCAATCATTTTGTCGAGAGTTTGCTTTATTCTGTATAGATTGGTGTTCTTCCAGCAATGTCACGTACCTGCTCAATATTAATTATATACATGTATAGAGAATACTTCTCCCATTGGCTTTTGTATGTTTGTTTGGTTGAGATTAACGCACTTTTTCAACAGAACAGTCAGAGTTATTTGGGGCGGACTGTTCACCTAAGTATCGTTCCTGAGAAGAACCAGTACTAGACTCCCATCCTCCGTAAGCAACTGCCTACTATATTACATGAAGAGGCATTACCCTCTACATGTATCAGTGAGACGTTTTGTGATTTTAAGTCAGCGGCCAACCACACCACCACGGAGGTGGGTCTTAGCTTTTTTTAAATTTAGTTATACAGAACAGTAATATAGACCGAATTATAAGAAATATATTTCATTTCCTTAAAGTAATATTTACATGCCTTTCCTTAGCTACATATCGAAAAAAATGTCAGATGTTTTTTCATTCTTTTTTCAATATCATGGAAAAAGTACCTGTGGTACATTTCTAGACGTACTTATATTGTGATTAAAAGAGAACATTTCAATGAGGTAATCAGTATTATAGAATGCTTTACGTAATTATCACATTGCTTCTCCACATAAAATGCAAATTAGCGAACACATCTGTCTCCATGCATTACATTTAATCGCCACTTAACATGTCTATAAGCAACAGAGAACATGTCTCTTTATCAGTTTTGTTTAATCAGTTGTTATCTAACACGAATTACCACATACGAATACGTCAACAATATTAACATCATATAAAAATATATTAAATAATCATGCTCGAGTTACATCTATGAAAATGACCGATTTTGCTATGTCTTCAGCTTCGTACATTGATGTAAACACATTTTAAAATACAACGATGTTTTTTAAACAAAGAACATTTTGCTTTGACATTGGTCCTAATAGATGAGTTGAAAGGCAGATTTTCACTGACCAACCTATTCCATTAAGCAAAACGACTGTCAAAATCATATTAGTGTACGGATGAGTAAGTTGTTACTGGTTAGAAAACTGATTAGGGGAACCAGCCACTGTATACGTACAGTATAACTGCAAACTCGTTGAAAAACTGCGTTTATACACTGAAACACACATTATTATGTTATTTGTGTGAAGTTAGCAAAGCAATCGACAATCGACATTCAATGTCTAGCTCGACAATCGACATTCATCTCGACATTCGTAAAACAGACAGTATGGCCATCATAATAATGTAAATTTCGAATGTCTAGCTAGACAATCGAAATTTCATTACTATTTAGGTGATACAGTCTGTTTTTCGAATGTCGAGATGAATGTCGATTGTCTAGCTAGACATTCGAAATGTTCATTACTATGACGGCGATACATTCGTTACTTCGAATGTCGAGATGAATGTCGATTGTCGAGCTAGACATTCAAAATTGCATTACTATGTGGACGATACACTCTGTTTTTTGAATGTCGAGATGAATGTCGATTGTCTAGCTAGACATTCGAAATTGTATTACTTTGACGGCGATACAGTCGTAGAGGTCCACTAGACAATGCCGCATACAAAATATCAAAGCTCTAGGCCTTGTGGTTTTGAACAAGACGATTTTTTTCAATTTTCCTATATAGATCTATATAAATCAAGTGACCCCCGGGGCGGGGCCAATTTTGACCTAGGGCAATAATTTGAACAATCTTTGTAGAGGTTCACTAGGCAATGCTATACACCAAATATCAAAGCTCTAGGTCCTCTGGATTTTGAGAAGAAGATTTTTAAAGATTTTCAAAACAATCCTTCCGGTTGCTATGGCGACCAGAGTTCTGCATCGAATGGAATTCATTGAACAACTTTGGTAGTTTCAAGCAAGGAACACACCTGTGAAGTTTTGTTGAAATTGATCCAGTGGTTTAGGAGGAAATGTTGTTTAAATAAATTGTTGACGACGGACAAAGCTTGATCCTAAAAACTCACCTTGGCAATAGAAGTGTTAGGTGAGTTACAAAATGTGTTTTGTATATTAGCCATTAATCTTGTCATTTCATGAGCATTATTGTTTGTTTATTTCACAAGTAATTACAAAACAATCACTCATTTAATATAATTAAAAAACATATTTGTTGACAAACATAATGATTATTAATGTGCAATAATCACATTCAACGTTGAAAACAAATTCAAACAATTGTTATTGTCATTTTGCAGGCCTACAATTCTGAAGTGGTGAAGATGCATTGTTCGACCGAGACGTGTGAATAAGTAAACAACAGACAAGTGATCTGGTCCGAGCGTTTATGCGGTTCTAGCCAGGCGGAGTTTAACAATATAGAACATATAGTAAACTCTTGGTCAGTAATTGTTAAGTCATTATTATGTAATCTTTGTTTCGGGTTTCTTTTGGGGGGGGGGGGGGCATAGTGTAAATATAACCACGTATCAAATTAATAGTGTAATTCAGAAAATTATATACAAATCTGGCTTAGTGATTGGAAATTTACAGAAGGTTTAAAGCCACAATATGCCTTTAATAAAATTGGTATTAATTCCAATGAACAAAAGACCCCGCAAGATTGTAATATCAAATGTTCCCAAAATGGTACAGAAATGATCCATGTCTGATCTCATTTGACCGTTCCTTCCTTGAGAAATATCTAACGGAAAACAATACTTTATGCACCAAGGCTGTAGGCTGTACTCTTTAAGCTCTTGAAAAAATTGATCTAAATTAACAGAAATACTGCTTACAGACATGGGCAATGTTTTGTCGTGAAGATGCTTGAATGTGTAATAATTGGATTTATGTGCGCAAGATTTTTAGTGTGGTTTTGTGATAATTTTGATTTTATAAACGATTTGGAAGATTCATTATAATATTCATATTTGTGTATTTGGCCTTCTGCAATGAAGAGTGAACACATATCAGGGTTTTAGTTTAAACTTATTTATTTATACATCGATTGTTATTACAACTTATATTAACCTCTCTCAAAGACTGCTTCCTGGAATATAACACGTACTCGTGCCGTAAGAAGGGATTGTGAAGGTTCCGATCAAATCAGGGATTACATAGTATAGTTGTGGTGACTTGTATAAACTTTGAAGATCCATTGCAATAGACAGGTCTAATCATTTTATTATGACTAGATCAAAACAGACATTGTACAATATGGAGGTACCACAGACATTTGTTTAGTCAAAATTATCCCACCCACAACGGTCGCTCTTACCACTATCAATGTACATAATCAGCTCGGAAACGAAAGTAGAAAATATTTTCCGGTTTTTAAAAAGCAAATATTGGACTTCCGTCATAATTTCTGGCTTTTTTTAATTCTATCGACACCGTTCTCATAACAAAACTTGCCCATACAAGTTTGAATTCCTAGGATGTCCAATTTATTTGGTATCGGGGGCTGCTGTATTCGAGAAATGCTATTTTTAGTCATTTTAACGCGCTTCCGCCGTGGTCTAGTGTCACGTAAATGGTCAATTTCTACCCAGAGTTGTCTTTCCGTTCCAATCTACACACACTTCAGTTTGGGACAGTCTTTTGTATAAAACGTAAGATTTTCCATTACCACCCTGACCAGTCAACACAATATTGCGACCTGCTACAACAGCCGTATAGAAATACGCTTGAACTTTACTGAGCATGGTGAAATATGATAAAAAAGAAAATACTTACAAATGTGTATTTCAAACTGTTAGAATTGTAAATAAGAAAATACTTACAAACGTTTAAGTTTAAATGTCCAAAACACCCGGTAGGAATTGCAAACGACACGTTCTAAATAACACAAAACCAACATACCCAGGTACTATCCACAGACCAGACATACCGTGGTATCGTGACAATGTTCGAACGCAACAGGCCCCACAGTACAAAACGTGGAACATTTATACAGATCATCTACATAAACCTGATATATGTAAACCCCTTAATATTAAAATACGTAAAAAACAAAACACTATCCCTCTGTGATTACACACCCTCAAACAGATTTGATTTGGTTGCTGCATCTCAATCTGGCTTTGAACGTCGTTGGAGAAAATGTGTTAGTGAACTTGTTCCAGATAGCTACCAAATTAAACATGTCCCTCGCTTTTGTATTCGGGTGGCGGTGTTGCTATAATATGCGCAACTGCTATTGATCTTCATATTGTTAAATCAAGTGGTAACAATATTTTTTTAAACTTTTAAACACATGGACTGCAATATTTACAAGCCACCACACACTCGTGAAAATGGTCTAAGTTCTTACGAGTGAATACCAGGGGATGTGTGTTTTTTGTTTTGTTTTTTGACTCCCTTGTATATCACGGCTGCAAAGCGTGTTCTTGATACTGGTGTATCTAATTAAGAGATGAAAATTTACAAGAATAGGATTATAATGTTAATGATTCCAACAAACCTACTCTCTATTAAATCCTTATCCCGAAGTGCAATGTCCCACTTCCGTATATCTGCACATGACCTTGAAATTGAATGTGGACGATACATTGGAGTTGAGAGACAACTAAGAATATGCAAATTGTGTCATTTGGGATGTTGAAGACAAATACCACTTCTGACTAAAGTGTCCAAAACTTTCAGACACTCGGTACAAAATTTATCCCACGGAAGTATTATGATAAAGTATGCATTGAATGATTTGTTATTTTAATGAGTACCAGGAATTGCTATTCGATAAAATATGTAGCTCAAATAGAGAGAAAGCATATACTTACGGTGCCCATACCACATGACTATCAATGATATGCGTGGAACAAATTTAGTAAAACACGCTCTATCCAGAAAATATTTTCTTTGATATCTACTCTAATGCCAGAGAAGTTTGGAGAGCTGTCTCATTAAAGCAACTGACACATGCATATACTTTGTATATTATAATAAAATAACAATCGGGACCGGAATATGTTCTAGTTTTACGGGGTGTTCGAATGTAACGAGTTCTAGCCAATGAGAGTCCACTGTAACAGAAATACTGTTGAAATCAGACTCAATCTCGAAAAACAATATTTGAATAAAAACGAACATTTATCTGTACCGGTCCATTCTACTCCAATGCCTTTGAAACACGTTTTCTTTGCTAGTTTTAAGTAAATTACCAAGTCGACAAAGACAACATGTCCAGAAGTTATATACAATGGATATACAATATTAAAAAAAGAACTTACAAGTTGCCACGACGAACAGAAAGATGAGTGCTGCTGCAATCTTCATTCTAGCGTCTTCGGGTGATTGTCCAGTGTGTTTTGCAAATTGATACAAAATGACCCATTGAAGTTTATATAGTCTTGGAAGAAGATCTTATCTCGGCATATGTTACACGTAAATGCTAATATAACTTGTGCACACGAACAGACGATAAAGTTGTCCAACCAGTTTTGTATTGCGTAATCAGCATACTTCATGATGACTTAAAAGAACGGTTCAAGGAATTGTCCATAAAACTTAATATCTTCTTTGTCATTGATTATGCACGCAATGTAAGAAACACATCCACTTTTGGCTCGGCGGTGTTTTTATGTTGATCAAAAATAGATTAGAGATATGTGATGTTATACTGTTTTCCTGGATACATTAGCAATACTAAACATGTTCTCCTCAAGTAATTACTCCTCCTGAATAACGCAGATCCGCTTTGGAGGACAAATGTCCTTAAATGTCATATTTTCAATAAGATAATCAAGGAGATCTTACTGTAATTTCATTTTTTTCGTTGGGCTCAATTTTCGAGGTTTTACTAGTAACTAAAATGACTATTTCGTGGGGACATAAATTCATAGATTTTGATTTTTCTAGAAATATGTCTTCATTAAACTTCGTGGGGATTTTATTTCGTGCATGAGCCGACCCACGAAATCCACGAAATTAAATCCCTAACGAAAATTAAAGTCCACAGTATTATTCACGCAGGATTCACGAGAACCGGTGAATCTGAGATCCATAAACCAAAACTCTAGCTACAGAGCTATTTTATTGATATCTTGCGTATCTAATTCACATATAATGACAGGAACCCATTGTTTATTTACAAAATACTGGGATAACTACTGGTAAGTAAGTATATACCATACAGACGAGCCACACCATCCAACATGCATATTTTAAACACAGTAAAGTTTACGATCAAGTATTAATATTATTTTTGGGGCGAAAAAATCAGTCATTATATTTACAGTGCAATCTCTCAAGAGCAACTCTGTTTGAGAGAAGAATATTGTGTTGTTGATGAGAGGTTTTGCTCTAGAGAGGTTAAACTAATAGTTAAAAATGGCAGCCTGAAAACTCATGTTTTTGCTGTCCAGAGGTTGTTGCTCTTGGGAGGGAAACCAACATAGGCGTAAATATTCATAAACTTCGAACAGTGCCTTAAGCTATCCCTACATATTGATTTAGAAACAAAACATTTTGACAGATCATCAACATAAACCTGTTATATGTACCTATATGTAAACCTTCAATAATGCCAATGGTCATACAAATATTAAAATACGTTGTATTAACGTCAGTTAAAATGAAACACTATCTCTCTGCCATTACACACTCTCAAGCAGATTCCATTTGGCTGCTGCAACTCAATCTGGCTTTAAACGTCGTTGGACAAACATGTGTTAGTCAACTTGTTCCAGATGGCTACCAAACATATCCCTCGCTCTGGTAGTCGGGTGGTGTTGCAATAATAAGCACAACTGCTATTGATCTTCATATTGTTGAATTATGCCGTCACAATATTTGTTCTTAAACTTTTAACATATTGATTAAAATCTTTACAGGTCACCACCCACTTGTAAAAATCCTTGAAGTTCTTGCTAGTGTTTTTCTTGAACATGAATGGCCAATTTTAATGGCAAGATATGCAACAATACACAAGACCATTATGATCATAATATTTTTACTTGAATTTACATTTAGATAAAACATCAGATCGATATTCTGTCAAGTTCATGACAGTCCATGAATTCTATGGTATGAAGCAACATGTCAGTGGACCAATTTATAGGAGGACACACACTACATGTTGTTACCACCAAAGATACCGATACAATATCTAACCTTAAGATAGCAGATCCAGGTCTACCGGACCACACGGGTAAATCAGTGTGCGACCACTATGCTGTGTCATTCAATGTGTTGGTAGCAAAACTGCTCATGTCAGCAAAACTGTGTATTTCAGAAAACTCATTTCTATGCATGTTGACCTATTTAAAAATGACATAATCGGATGTCCTTTGTGCCAGTTGCAATCAAATGCTGATGAGCTTCTCGATGTCTACACAGTTAAACTGGCATCATTTGTTAATAGACATGCTCCTTTTTGCACAAAGACTAGAATTGAATTATATACATACATACGTTTGTTCAATAGGCTGTTCGATACAGGTTAACTTTTTCGATGTTGTGGAAACATGCTACGATTGTAGTATTATTCAGTAAAAGAGACATTAACGACCCGGGGAATTACAGGGTAACATCACTTCTGGACATAATTTGGTAAGATATATAGAAAGTGTGCTTAACAGGAGAATAACCTTCTATGAGAATGTCTTTGATCAACTTCTCAAATCTGGATTTATGGAGAGATATTCAACTTTATTTTAAAATCTATTACCGCAAAACAAATGTCTACGTTGATTTCATGAGCTGTTTCGATCGTATCCGACGTGACAAAATAAGAACTGAATGTATTAGAAATACATGTGTAGATTCATTGGTAAAACTCTATTTAACTACAATGTATGGTCAGTTACCAACAGATGTGTTGATTTTTTGTTAATATAGTTGACACTCAAATCAACACAATTTTATTGTATGGCTCTGAGATATGGGATGTTCATCGACCAACCAGTGACTGAACTAATACCCAACTATGCATGCAAAAACTATATGTGTGTTAACAGGCAAATTATAAAAACAGTTGTGCTTGGGACTGTGGGAGACACCCCTTGTATATCACGGTATCTACATTTCATTACTCCACTTTCAAACGTGACTCAACTAATGAGTTGTATATTGATGTACTAGACATTAGTAAATTCCGAAGGGCATTGTCCCACTTCCGTACAACTGTACTTGACCTTGATATTGAACGTGGTCGATACAGAGACAACTAAGAACATGTAAACTGTGTCATTTCTGAGGTAGAAGACGAATACTACTTTTCATTAAAGTGTCCAAAACTTTCAGACATTCGGACAAAATATATCCCACGGAAGTATTATGATAAAGTATGTAATGAATCATTTGTTATTTTAATGAGTACCAGAATTTATAATTTGATAAAAAATGTTGCTACGCAGGGCTCCAGATAAGGGTTGTATTTGTTTAAATACTCATTAGTTTTCCCGACATACGCATAAAAAATATTTATGCACTTGTACTCGCTTGTACTCGTTGTACTCGACTAAAATGCGTGACTATCGAATTAATAGTAGTATAGATCTGTGACTATAGTAGTTTAATTGAACAACTGAATAAGGCAAATATATTGTATATAAGCAACATCTACATTCTTCACTGAATGTAAAACAAGTTCATGATTTACACATTAGATATAGAAGAACACAATGCAACAAAGTAACTGTAAAAGGTAAGGCTTTCGTGTGTGTTTATAAATGAATACTCTTTAGATTGGTTCTATGATTGTCATTACCCTTTAAAATTTGAAATACCCCCGCAAAAAGATTAAAGGCCTAAATACCCCCTGCTGAAGAATGCTGTGGCGATCTTCATTCTAGCGTTTTCGGGTGATTTTGCAGTCAGTTTTGCAAATGAATATAAAAGGACCCATTTGTAAAGTTTATATAGTCTTCGAAGAATATCTTAACTCAGCATATGTTACACGGTAATGTTAATATAACTTGTGTACATGAAAAAAACTGTCCAACCAGTTTTGACTTGGGTAAACAACATACTTCATGATGACTGAAAAGAAGGTTCAAGGAAATATCCATAAAACTTATCTTCTTTGTCATTGATTTTGCACGCAGTGTTATAAACACATCCATTTTTAGCACGGTGGTGTTTTTATGTTGATCAAAAGTGTCTGTTTATGTAATGGTTATTTATATGTATTCAATGATACGCACGTGATTTAATAAACAACATCAACCTACGTGACACAGCGATGTCTGTCAAATTTGTCAAACAGTGATTATGAACTATCAAGTTTTATGACATTTTAATGCGCTAATGCTTCCAATGTCTTTCTTTTAAAATGAGTCTCTCGATTCTTAATTATTTTGGATTTGAGTGAAAGGGATAAATATTTTATATTAGTAACAGCAATCCATGTGTTCCAGTCTCATATTCTTCACCAAGTTACTACTATAGAGTAAACAGACTTAATACTGAGGCTGTCTCACATCCGTAACATTGGTATACAATATTGCAAACTGGTCCGGAATGAAGTAATTGGTAAAATAATGAGCTTGTTTTAACACTAAAATATGTTTTATATGAGGTTTTGTCGTAATGCTAAGTCAAGGACTTTTAAAGGTATGATAATTAAATTTGACTTCAAGACAAACATTGCAACACTAGTGTCATTGTTCGTTTTCTTTTTTGATTTCAACCTAGATTTGAGAAGTTTATTATTATTATTTAACTTTATTATTATTACATTTACCATTACTTACCTTGCTCTCTGCATGCAAATACCAGCTCCTCAACATGAAGCACTCAAATTATGATACGATAAATTCCTTTTTTATTTTCTTTAATTGCACAATTGAAATTACTATGGTGATTTCATTCCTCTTTCCTGACATTACTCCTTTTTACAGTACTATTCTGATTGTAATTGATAGCGATTGTGTTAGCCAAGTATTAGGTGTGTGTATGTACTTAAAGAAGATGAAAATATCATCGTTATATACAGCATAAAAACCGCATATCGTGTAGGAGGCTATATTTAGATTTTGATCAAGAAAGAAAGATATTTTGATATAATGTTTCTACCTTAAATTTTAAATTACAAATTTATCATTTTGCATAAGATTAAAAAGTCCATATAAACATTAAATCAACTATACTCGTTTGCCTTAAAATTCGTATTTTTTTCAATGTACAAAATACCCCGAAAGGTGTTCCCAAAATGGTTCAGAAAGGACTCCAATGTGTACATCCAAGTCACGTGCTATCCACATAAAGCAGTGTAACATCGCGCTTAGAATGCCGGGAAAAGGAATTAACCTTAAATTCTGAATAGCAACGAAAACAATGAACTGTCATAATCTGCAGACGAGGTGGCGATACCAAAATAGTGCGGAGTCCAGTCCTTATTTGGTCATTCATAATTCATGAGTGATTATCAATGCTTCACAACCTTCACAATGTAGATTACTCTCCTAAACACATGCGAGACAAGCTGAAATATCTCCCACACCGAAGATTTTCAAGAACATAATAGTATTTCCTTTTTATATCTTTAATAACATTGGTATGCACTCAATATGTCTTTAAGGTTTGTCAAAGTTTAAAGCTGAAGCTGTGTCTTTGGCAATGTAAAATCATCAACCATTTTGCAACTGAGAAACGACAGTAAAGTATAAATGTGTATATGACGTAATGCATCTTAATTTCCATATCAACGTTAACGTAAATAAAAGTGTTATGAAAGTGTACAAAATAGCCACATACAGTGTTCAATATAAAAGTTCTAATGATTTTGAATTTTGTCCATCTTTGTTTGATCTAATAATTAAATGAAATCGGACGGCACTATTTTCCCGAATTGTTACCGTCGTGTATGTAGAAAAATCCAAATTTTGATGATTATGCGTCTTAGCATAGAGGCTAGTGTTAGTTTGATGAAGCAGTCGCTTTTTTATCGCTATATATAGTTCATATATGTACCTGAGTCAATCTAATCGTTATGCGTCGTTGATTCAAGTGATTCTTCTAGAGAAGTCGTACTTGATTGGGAAGAACAAAGTTAGTACTATTAGTGTACAAATTGGGGCGAAAGCCGGTGCCAAAAACCCGGCAAATCAATGGGGGGGGGCTTGAGCCGGGGCAAAGGGAAGTAACTTATAAAATGAGTCGCTGTTATACATCTTGATCGAACGGGTTAAGAATGGTTTTACCGAGAACAAGGGAAGTAATTACCGTGCGACTTAATACGTACGCTTGTCGTTAGAGTTGTTCGTCTTGACTGATAACTTTTGACTTCTTCCTGACTTGGACTTTTTCGATCGTAGACAAGAAATATCACCATGGAAAATCACTAGCACCAATTAACAACTAGATATCGACATTTAAACATGACTTAATAACGCCACACAAACCAGTGGCTGAATGTATTTATTATTAGTTGTACTAAATCAACATAATATTGATATCGTATTAGATATATAGTTTTATTCATGATTCAATTATCAGTCATATTTGATCTTAATGTGATTAAGAATAGAGCACCAGTTGTTAAAACTAATCCTAAATCTATTGTCATCAGGGTACTGGGAAGTCTGCGAGGATGATTTAAACAGTGATGATGTTTGATGACATCTGTATGATGTGTGCCCTAAGTTGCTTGAAATTTTTATAGTGATAAATCACGGATAATTTTGAGTTATGATGTGGAAAATGATAGGGAAAAGGAACAAATTAATACCTATATCAGGGCGCCGAAAATGATACCCCATACCAGTTCAGTGGTGAATTGCAACATGGAACGTGTTCAGAAAAATGGATTTGTTGCAGCCCTAACAAACAGATGGAAATGCACCAATGGCATTTTCTTAAAATTCGATTGTGTCTAAAAGTGGTAACGAAATATTGTCAGTTCTACGTACCGTTAACAAGATTTGTGTCTTTAGCATGATCTCTGACAAATGAAATTGTTCCAGATTTATTCACCAGTATCTGCAGTCCAAACATAACAACAATGAGTATAATGCGACATTATCACTTTAATTAGTTTCCATTCATGCTTGCGATCAGTTCGATATCAAATCGGAAAAATATCGTCTTCTGTAACGTACATCTCCTGTAACTGCAACATAAATAACCACGAGATGACATTAACAACAGACTTAGCTTCGATTTAGAGAAGTAATTCATCCGATCCAATTATTCATTTGGGCAAACATATTGCTTAATACGATTACATGTACATGTTTTATCGTACGTCCGCCACTCTTGCTATTTCTTACTTTTAGCATAAGATAAAGAATCTTAGTTGAGGAGAGTTCTAAATAAAGAGGCTATCTTCTTACGAAAGAACAAAACGGCGTCTAAAACACAAATGCCCTCTTAATTCGAGCAGAGACATTTAGTAAAAGTGTTCTCTCCAGTGTTTAACGAAAACAATCACTTCCTTATAGCTTAACAAATATGCATATTACCACATATTCTATGTGAAAATATTTGTAAATGTAACGCAGAAATAGTTGACTGTTTAAATTCGATGATATTGAGATGACGTTTATCAGCCTGACACAACAAATTCTACCACGAAAAAGGAAGTGTAAATACATCCCCCGAATAGAACTGCCAACATCCTTACGTAATCATTAACCATGGGTTAGAGGCGGTTTAATCAAAACGAACGTAATATTTATTGTAAGGCTGTCTCGGAGGAACATAAATATCATCCGCCTTCTTAGAACGAGCTATCAGTCAGCTTTAACATTGTGTGGACTTGCTCTAATACTTTACAGTTCATCCTGGACAAACATTGTTGGCCAAAAATTATTGATCTAAATTTGAATTGTTCAGTATTAAAACACAAACCTATTCTATGACGAGTCCCTTGTTACTGGCAACTAGTACATGTGCATGTATCTGCTGCGTTACAGAATCCTGCCTGACAATGAACGGCAATGCAATGTACGCTGCATGCAAACACATCAGGACAAACAAAGGAAGCAGTTTCGGCAACAAGTACTGAAACATCAATCATAGAAGAGTACATTATCATGTTATGAATGACATTCGATGTAGTCTAGTTCATTCTGCAGTGATCCATAGAATAGTGTCAGTCATGCTCCGTCGTTGATCCAAGTGATCATTGTAGAGAATTTGGTAATTACTTTGAAGAACATGGTAAGTACTGATACAAAATGTACAAAGATTGATTATGTTAACGACTACCTTTATATACATTGGACTCGCATTGACTCGAATTCGCCGGGACTTACACAATCAGTTCAAGTTTTCCGGAGTTCAAAACGTTTTACTGGATGAAATAGAGTTGTTTCTCTTGTATAGTTTGTATTGTGTGCGGTGTTCATTTTATTTAGGGGCTTCCCGTGATCATATAACAACGTGCACATAATTAAATAGAATGTAAGAAAAATGTGTTTTGTATATTAGTCATTAATCTTGTGATTTCATGATCATTTTGGTTTGTTTGTTTATTTGTTTATTTCAAAGAAATTACGCAGAGTTATAAATATAGAACATATTGTAAACTCTTGGTCATTATTATGTAATCTTGTAGTTTATTCTTCGTTTTCTTTCTTTTGGGGGGGGGGGGGGTATAAGCAAGTGTAATACAGCGAATAAAATACAAAGCTGATTTAGTGACTTTAATTTTCTTCAAGATTAGAAATTTAAAGAAGTTTTTAAGCCACAATATTCTTTAAATAAAATTGGCATTGTTTTCAGTGTACAAAAGACCTCGCGTGATTGTGATACATTAAAATTCCATATTGGTACAGACTGGACCCATATGTGATCTCATTTGACAGTTCCTTCCATGGGAAATAACAAACGGAAAACAATATTTGTTTGGCTATTTTATACACCAATGCGGTATGCAGTACTCATTGAGCTCATATGCAATTTGTCATGAAGATGTTTCAATGTGTATTAATTTCGTAAATGTTCTTAAAATCCAGATTTTTAATGTGGTTTTGTGATCATCTTGATTTAAATAACGGAATGGTAAATTATTTTGAATTCTTATGAGAACACATATCAGGGTTTAGTTTAAATTTAGTTAAGTTTAAATTGTGTCTTTGTACATCGATTGTAGAGCAAGTTCTTACAACTTATATCAACTACTCACAAAGACGGCTTCCTGGATTTTAACCCGTACTCGTGTCGAAAGCAGGATTGTGAAAGTTCCGAGCAAACCAAGGATTACACAGTATAGTTGTGATGACTTGTATAAACTTTGGAGAAACATTACAATAGACAAGTTTTATCATTTTACATCGGCTGAGCCAAAACAGATATTGTACGATACAGAGGTACACGGAGTGGAGCTACATCATTCAAACTTGTTTGGAAAACCAACATAGGTATAAATATTCATTAACTTCAAACAGTGCCTGAAGCTATCCCTACTTATTATTTTAAAAACAAAACATTTTGACAGATCATCAACATTAACCTGTTATATGTACCTACATGTAAACATCCTAATAATACAAATGGTCAACAAATATTAAAATACTTTGTATTTATGTATGTTAAAAACGAAACACCATCTCTCTATCATTACACACTATCAAACAGATTTCATTTGGTTGCTGCAACTCAATCTGGTTTTGAACGTCGTTGGACAAACGTGAGTTAGTGTTCCAGATGTTGTATTTAAAACAAAATAATATAAAATGGATATACAATATTTAAAAAAAAAACTTACAAGTTGCAACGATGAACAGAAAGATGAGTGCTGTTGCAATCTTCATTCTAGCGTCTTCGGGTGATTGTCATGTGTGTTTTGCAAATTGATTCAAAATGATCCATTGAAGTTTATATCGTTTTCGAAGAAGATCTTATCTCAACATATGTTACACGGAAATGCTAATATAACTTGTGCACACGGAAAGATGAGAAAAAAGTCCAACCAGTATTGACTTGCGTAAACAAAATACTTCATGATGACTGAAAAGAACGGTTCAATGACATGTCCATAAAACTTATCTTTGTTGTCATTGATAATGCACGCAATGTAAGAAACATCCATTTTTGGCACGGCGGCGGTTTTATGTTGATCAAAAGTGTTTATATAATAGTGCTTTTTACGTGTTCGTACATAATTTAATAAACAACATCAACCCACGTGACACAGCGGCGTTATATGTTTTGTCAAATTTGTCAAACAGTGAATGTAAAATAAGCACTTAAACTAGATCAGTTTTATGTCATTTGATCGCTAATGTTTCTATGTCTGTCTTTTAAAACAAGTTTCGTTATTCTTTATCATTTTCGTTTGAGTGAAAGGAATCAAATGTTTATACTAGTTACAGCTCTCCATGCGTTACAATCTCAGGATCTTCACGTCGTACTCTACAGTAAAACCTTGGTGCTAAGACCCTCTTAGGTAAGAATTTCATTAGTCTGAATAATGGGACTAGTCGAATCAATAACATAGACACAGAATATTGAGAAATGATCCGGAAATAAGTGATTGTTATAATGATCCCACTTAATACTAGTGCGTCTTATATGAGGTTTTGCCAAGAATGTTGATATATCACTTGATCGAGACCAAAAAAACTATAAAGGTGTTCATATGCATATTAATTAATACATTTTGTAAACAAACAAACGCCTATAGATTAGAGATGTGTGATATTATACTGTTTTCCTTGAATCATTAGCAATACTAAAAATGTTCTCCTCAAGTAACTACACCTCATGGATAACCCAGATTCGCTTTGGAGGACTAATTACTGTCCTTAAATATTATGTTTTCAATAAGGTAATCAAGGACATCATACTGTAATTTCATTTTTTTCGTTGGGTTCAATTTTCGTGTGTTTTTTTTTCAGAAACTAAAATGGCTATTTCGTGGGGACATAAATTTATAGATTTTGATTTTTGAAGAAAAATGTCCTTTGCCTGTATTCAAATTCGTAGGGATTTGATGTTGTGCATGAGCCAACCCACGAAATTAAATCCCCAAAGAAAATTGATTATTCCACAGTATTATTCACGCAGGATTCGCGAGAACTGGTGAACCTGAGATCCATAATCTAAAACTGCAGAGTTATATGTATGATGCCTTGCGTATCTAATTCACATATAATGACAGGAAGCCATTGTTTATTTAGAAAATACTGGAATAACAACTGGTAAGTAAGTATATACCATACAGACGAGCCACACTATCCAACATGCATATCTTAAACACAGTAAAGTTATCGACTAAGTATTAAGATTATTTTTTGGGACGGAACAATCAGTCATAATATTGACTTACAGTGCAACCTCTCAAGAGCAACACTGTTTGAGAGAAGAATATTGTGTTGTTGATGAGAAGTTTTGCTAAAGAGATGTTAAATTGATAGTTAGATAGGGCAGTCTGAAAACTCAAGTTTTTGCTGTCCAGAGGTTGTTGATCTTAAGAGGTTTAATTGATAGTTAAATCGTGCAGTGGGAAAATTGTTGATGTTCGTAAAAGGGGTTGTTGCTCAAGAGAGGGTCGTTCTGGAGTGGTTTTACATTAGGGGCCAGTCCGAAGCATTCGAAACTAAACGACCGAAGAAAATTGGAATCTGCAGCTCTAACAAACAGATGAAAATGCACCATTGCCATTTCCTATGAGCCGATTATGTCTAAGAGTGGTAACGAAATAGTGTCAGTTCTACGTTCCATTAACAATTTGTATTTGTTTTGCATAATCTCTGACAAATGAAAATTGTTCTAAACTTATTCACCAGTATATGCAGTCCAAACATAACAACAATGAGCATAATTTGATATCATAACTTTATTTTTTTCTTATTCATTATATTTTTGCTTGCAATAAGTTCGATATCAAATGAAATAAATGTCGTATTGGCCTGCTTCATAAATAAGCACGAGATGACGTTTATAACAAACTAAACTTCAGGTTAGAGAAAAAAATTCATTAGAACCAATCATTTATTTGGCCAAACATAATATTATTTCTTGTTGCGACTACATGTATAGTGCTACCTCTCCAAATCACTACCCTTTGTTTGTTGTTTTTGAGAGGTTGTTGCTCAAGAGAGGTCATATTAATAGTTAAATCGTGCAGTTGGGAAAATCATACTGTTGTTGAAGGGAGTTTGTTGCTCAATAGAGGGCCGCTCTTGAGAGGTTGAACTGTACATGTTTTAACTCTTAACGTATCATAAGTGCGCTACACGTTCAAATTGCTTTCTCTTAGCCTAAGATGTAGAGTCCTAGTTAAGTAATGAACGATTTCTGTATATAAAGAGTATCGCACCAAAGAGCAAAACGGTGTTTTAAACACAAATGACCTCTAAACACGAAAAAGGACTTAAAGTAGAAATATCAATTCCTTTTTTAGTCCTTATATTTACACATACTCGTTAATAAAAATGAATGATAAATTTATCTAGTATAAAAATATTCTGTTCGTTTGATTTCGATTATATTGACATGATGTCTATTAGTGTGACACCACAAGTTTTCCGCATAAAACCATGTATAAATTATCCCCGAATAGAACTGACAACATACTTACATAATCGTGGACCAAGGGTTACAATCTATTTAATTAAGACGCTCGTGTAATATTTATTGTAAGACAGTCACGGAGCGAAAAAAACATTGTTTCCCTTTTTACCAACGAATTATCAGTCGGCTTAAACATTGTGTCGACGTGGCTTTAAACTTAGAATAGTTCATGCTTGACAAAACATATCGGACAAACAGTTACCAATCAAATGGAAATTGTTCAGTACTAAAACACAAACCTATTCCAAGATAGTCTCTTGTCCTTATTGCAATCAGTACATATGCACGCTTTTGTTGCCTTACAGAGTCCTGCCTGACAATAAATTATTTTGCAATGTTCGTTGCACTGATGCTGGTCGCCAGGACAACCATATCCAGCATTTACGGCAACAAGTACTGAAACATCAATCATAGAAGAATACATTATCACGTTATGATATTCGAGGAAGTATATTTCATTCTGGTGTGATTCACAGCTTGGAGAGTCAATCAGGTACGTATAGTGTAGTTTATATATGAACCTGAGTCAATCTAATCGTCCTCCGTCGTTGATTCAAGTGTTTCATCTAGAAAAGTCGATAATGTTCATGGTAAGTTCAAGTAGTGTACAAATGGGGGCGAAAGACGTAGCAAAACACGGCAAATTAATTGGAAGTAAAAATCGTGACAAGGGTAAGTACTGTTCTAGAATGAGTATTTTTGTCACTACAGTTATACATCTTGATCGAAGGAGTTCAGAATGGTTTCACCTAAATTGATTCCCCGTTCCATGTTGAAGTTCACCAAAGAACATGTATTGTTTAAGATATCCGGCGCTCTAACTATTTCATTGGTTGCTGTTCGAGAAACACCGGGGATGTACCCGTAGATGTTACTAATGCCTAAATACCTCATGGATACCCTTTATTCAAAATAAAACTATGGATGCTATTAGTAACTCGGTGAAAATTCGCAACATACTCCCCAGCCAGCATCACTAAGTCGGCCCGACTTTGGCTAAGCAGCGGAATATCGGCTACATTTACCGACATCAATCCGATATTTGGCCGACGAAGGTGGATTTTTTAAAAAGTATGATATACACTTGGTGTTAATTATTCAAGTTCGAACCTATACTGTAGACATGGTAAAATAGGTAAAATTAGAATTTCTTGAACTAGTGTCAGCAGCAGGTCGGATAGATTTCATGAAAATAAGTTTTCGGTGCAAGAAACATGTCAGTGAGTTTGGAAAATTACTTTAAAAGGCATACATCTACAACAGCGGATGTATATTGACAGTAAAGTAATTATTTTGGGAACTTATTTTAGCTTGTTGCTTTATTGTCATTTGTTTTCGCGACTGTCTATAACAAAAGATAATTACTCATGTTACTAGTTTCATGTTTTATTCAAGGAATTTTATGTTATTAATTTGATTTCATTGTTTTACCATAATGGTTTATTTACACCATCTTGAGACCAAAGACCAGTATGTACTCAGCCTAATAATCAAATTTAAAATTATTTGTAAATCTTTGTGTAAAATTACTCTTATTTCCATTTGTCCCCTGGTTTAGCTCCAGACCAGCAGGTTTTCACAACAGTAGTAATGGGCGGTACCCTGGAATATAGAGGGGGTCGGTGCCAGAAGTAAACAAAATTGTGACAAATTGGGACAAATTGGAAATCAATATTTGGTGCTCAAAATAGTATGAATTGAATTTTAGGAAACTTCTGGCACTGTGTGTGTGTGTGTGTGTGTGTGTGTGTGTAATAGACTTAGACAATGAGAGAATTTTCTTTCGAAAAGACATGGTGGCCCTGAAAAGGGCCGTTGGTGGTCCTGAAAAGGACCGTTGATAGTTGGTTGTCTATGCTGACTGATCTGGTTGGGTACATAGTTCGCATTGGCAGTCTGGTGGGGGATAGCAGAGCCTGCATGTTGGATCCCCACAGGACCATTCCTGTTCTGGTGGTTGTTCCGTGTACTCAACTTGAGCGGTAGAGCGCCAATGCTCTTCTTCTTGTTGTTGTTCCCGTTGTCTATTCACCGTTCGTTCCCGAGCATCTCGCTGCCTTTCTCTGACTTGATCTCGAAAATGCTCTGGCATTTGAGATAATTTGAGATGAAATCGATTGGTTTCAATGGTATTCAAAGTCTCACCAATGGTTTGAAGATCACGTTCCCTTTTTCTAACAATGCTAGCCGCTAAGCGACTGATTGAACGCCATACCCTGCTCTGTTTTTCAGTCAGTTGTTTTGCTGTTTTGAGTTCATTGAATAAAGCCTCCATCTTGAGTGTTTGAGTTCTCAGAATGAAATGAGGCATTGTAAGTATTGTATTACACCCCCCCCCCACTCTCGTGGTTGGATGACGTCATATTGCTTGGATGACGTCACCCTAGGGTTGGATGGCGTCACGCGCCGATGCATGTGCGGAGCTTGATTTTTTATGAACTTAGAAAAAAGACAACAGACACCTAGTTTCAGTTTTTCTAAACTTTTATTTTTGTAACAAGTAACAAGAAACTACATGAAACATTTTATGAAACACTAACATTGTTTACATTTAATGATCACCATAAAGAGTTGTATTTCTATGTATGATACTATGATACAAACGTCTGTGACCTTCTGGTCTAGAGTTACGTTGAGCACAACACTTTTGTCCACATTTATTCACATATTGAGCATGCATGTAATAAGTACCATAATATTGTTGAAACCAATGCGTCACATAAGTGTCATTTTTTCCATACATGTCCGGTTTGAATCGGGTTAACAGTATCTGGTTCAAGTCACATTCACGTGAGATAAAATCCAAAGCGAATAGACAATACACACCACACACCGGTAACATATCGCCTTGTATTCTCATGGCATTCCACAGATAAGTTTTGTTGGCATGTTTTTTCACAAAGGTTAGAATCTCTTCGAAAGGAGGTAATCCGTAGGAATCAAAGTACACTGCTTTATTGTCTTTTAAATAAAGAGCCACCCAGTGTTCTCCAGGTTGATTCCCGTTATGGGTATTCACAATATAGGCTTTCACGTCATGCGGTTTCTCTGAAGGTAATTGATCTTTAGCACAAACACGTGCACGTAGTGGTTTTAATAACGGTGAATGATCTAATAGGTATTGTAGTTCATTCGTCTCCATAATGCCAATTTCTGTTGACACGTTCAGCCCAAACACTGATCCATTGATCTATGAACTGATTCTGAGTGAGTTCTTCTTTAAATTGAATCCATAATCGACACGCGTCTCCTTTTTCACTATCGGTCAAGGTCACTAATTCAGGATACCACTTTTCCATGACCTTGAACACGTCCAAACGTTGAATCGCTTTTTGAATGTAAAGTTCTGTCCACTCTTCCGTATTCGTGTATAAGCAGAGTACATGTTGTACTTGACTAGGATGATTCACTCGACAACCATAACAGTCTTTATGCACTTGATTATAAATTAAAGATTGGAGTGCTTCTGTGACGTGATGATTCAAGCACTCTTGTAAAAAGTCCGTCCTTGAACTTGTACAACAAGGATACGCCAATAACTTCATTTCGTAATCTTGTCCTTTTTCCAGGTGTTCAATATCCATGTCTTCCATCTTAATAATCTAGAAGCACTTCTCTGAATTGATTGATTTCAATTTGATTGTCGTATTCCGCAAATACAATCACGTTGATGGCTTGTTCAAGTGCTGTTCCAAAGTGAAATTCCAATCTCAGATTGCCCGTTTTTATAGGATGGAGTTGACCTTCCTCGCAACCTTGATCTGCTGTCAAGTCCAACCCCCAGAGTGTGTATCCGAACCGATAATCAGTCATGCTCAATCCAAATGAACGATTGAGACCAAGAGATCCTGTCGCTTGATAAAGTGACATGTAGGATCTTAGAACTTCTGACGTTTGAAAATTGGGTTGAAACGCTTTGTTATGAATACTTTTTCCGTCAATGCTGACTTCCAGATGATTCAGTGTAAAATGACGGAAATCAAAGGGGTTGGTAGCCATGTCTCCATTCATGTCTCCATTTCTTACCATACCGATGATAAGTCGTTTTGGCAATTGACCTTGAAATAAATGATCTTCAATCTTGGATCGTTGACCGTTAGGAATCGTAAATGTTTTTACTTCAGTTCGTCGGATGGGGATTTTCATGTTATGTTGAGCAATCTGTTGATTGAGTTGATTGGCTACCACTGGCAGTAAATCTACTGTTCTTACATTGAATCCTGCTTCTAGAAACTTGATTTTGCCCGGTGCGGCACCCATGAGACAGAATTGAGGTGACGCTTTGTTTAGTCTTAAGCGTATTTCCATACCATTGGGTAAATATTTATCTTGCATCATCAGATCCAAATGAAGTCGTCCACATAGTTCCACCACACGACTTTGATGGACACGAGCACGCCTCTCAATATAGCCCAGGTTACCCCCGTCATGTGCGTGGGTGTTCATATGACCAGGGGTGTCTTCAGCCCATAACTCTAACGCCTGAAGCTGAGTGTCTTTGCAGCTTGAGGTGAAGGAGAGTAAATTTTCTATGTATGCCCGATAGCCATACGTGTCCGCATTGCTGGTGATCAGTTTATTATTCAGGTACACATCAATGCTTGAGAACATGCTGTGAAAGAAATTGTTGACGGTAGCAATTTCACTGTCGGCCGCTAGGTCTGTACCATCTGCCTGTATAATTTTGAGTTTTAGGTACAGGTAAGATTGATTCAGATCTGTCCATTTTTCTGTCTGTGCAGGAATCACAAATTCAATCGGAGCATTATTGTCCAGAGCAGAAATGGGATAATGCTCAGTCCATTGACCTTCTTGCATGGCTGTCATGGTAGGTGGCACAACAGACACATCCAACTCTGTCTTACTACATTCACAGGAACCGTGTTGCATCATGATTAATCGAAAATATCAAGAGGTCTGGCCTGCTTAACTCGGCGATGATGAAGTTTCGAATGAGGTCTTTTCTTGACTGGTTTGCTCTTTATACGTCTTTTAGGGCTGGCCACAGCACGTAGCAAGGATTCACCCACATCTTTTAACACAGAGGCTCCACGTTTTCGTATTACTTGTTTAGCGTTTGATCCTGTCAAGATATCTTTAATAGCGGCTTTTCCTTGCTGGAGTCCTTCTTTTTTCAAGGTGTGTACTCCAGATTTCACAAATGGATTCAGTAAAGGCATGATTCTTTTCATGGCTTTCTTAAACATGGATCCAAGTCCGTGTCCATATTGTCGAGGTTGACCTTGGTAAGTAGGTATCATTGTCTTTGACGTAGGTGTAGTTTCACCATAGACTTCCCATGAATAAACTGAATAGACTGGCCAGTGTCACCCCTTATATGGATAGTGATGGTGTCAAAGTCGGCTTTAGCCAGTGGTACATAGTGTAAATTCAAGAACTCGAAATGAATATGAGGGTTAGTTCCTGCTTTCGTTCTCGGATCAAATGGAGCTACACGTAAGATGGGGGCTTCTATGTTTCCCAAATAGGTATAAGACGCGAGGTCGGAATAAACAAACAAATGATTATGACCCATGTTAATATCTACGCCATGAGGAAACGGTTCCGGAGTGTCTTTTAAAAAGATGGTAGGAGAACTATCAGGGGCTCCACCCAGTTTAATAAACATGTGGGGATGAAACTGAATGCCTAGACTATCTGAACTGTCCAGTTTTGCGCGTTTACTTTGTCCTGAAAAACCCATGGTAAATCGAAGGCCTTTCTGTCTAAATATTTTACCCAGATTATCTTTTACGGTAAAGTCAATCGTCTCGATCAAATGTTGGGGTGTGACATAAGTTCCTACAGGAATACAAAGTCGTACACCTTTTTCTTCTTTATTGGGGAGAGTACAATAGGAAATTAAGGATTCAAAGGCCTTACCCAGGACAGGATCGTGTGTGACAATGCAGAAATGTCGCTCTTCTTCAGTGACATTAATGACCTGACTAGGAACAATCATTTCCACTAAGGCAATTTCCCAGTCTTGTTTATTGAGATGGATGGGTTTTGTCAGTTTGGTACGAAAACAACATTGCGTATTGTCTGGGAATAAATCCATAGAGCTATCACTCATGAGTGTTATGTAAAACGAACTCATGTTGATTTAGGTTTATTGAATTTCAAGGAGGGATTCGGTAGAATATAACCTAGAGAACTACTTAAAAGCAGAAGCCACAATTCTCGATCGGGTCGTTGAAAACACAAATTAAATAGCGATACGGTAATAATAATAAATACCACTACAATTTGTGCAAAAAAAGTGACCTTATTTTTGGGTTCACACAATTTGGCTTGCTCTGAGGCAGTCACTACCACACTGGCCGTATCAGCTTGAGACATGATGTATTTATTAACAAACTTCAAACGAGATGGGATTCGGGAATCCAACTGTCAAATTTCGAAGGATAGCCTTTCCAATGCACTTTAATTTCTCGTCTTCCGTCTACCTTACTCTGGCGATGGGCGAGCACTGATTCAATTTCATAGATAGCATCATCTTTTATAACCTGTACTTCAGAGAAATAAAACGAACCCAGTATGGGTTCTCCGTCTAAATCAGTCAATTTCACAGTAGCAGGAGAGGTCTTTTTGACTTGGATCACTTTAAACAGTTCAGTGGTCCAGTTGGGTAGATAACCTTTATCAAATGTACGTTTTGTTTTATTGATACGAACAATATCTCCCACATGAAGGGTCGTCGACGCTTTCTTTCTTGATTTTCCATACAAGGTCAAGGCCACTTGAGATTCGTTATTCTCATTCACGGATACGGGTGCCATGTGTATACTACGATGAACACGATGATTATAGGCATGCACGAGATCAGGCAATACCTGAATATACCTTCGTGTTTTATGATGCGTAAAGTATTTCCACATGCGTGATTTTAAGGTTCGTTGAAAACGTTCCACTATACTAGCCTTCGTTTCTGGGTTTTCAGTCGTAAAATAATGAATCCCTACTTTGTCTAAAAACTGTTGAAACCTTTGATTCTTGAATTCTGTTCCTTTATCGGTTTGCAACGCTTTAGGTTGTCTCGTTTTAAGAATAGAGCGAAACGCTTCCACCAATGTGAGCCCCGTTTTATCCTTGAGGGGAACGACCCAAGCATATTTTGAAAACACGTCAATGACACACAACAAATATCGATAAGGGGTGTTGTACTGAGCCAGGGATTGCATGTCTGCCAAATCAGCTTGCCATTGATGATCAATACCACCCACAATCGTTTTCCGTCTCGAGAATGCCCTACGGATAGGTTTGTGCAGGGTATAGGTCTTTTGTCCCTTCAACCAGGCTCGTACTTGACTTGGTGTAATGGATTTCAGTTGAGTTCGAGCTGCTGTAGTAAGACGTTCTACCCCACCAAAACCAGCCGGATGATGGGGATCATAATAAATCTGATGTAACAGACTGTCTACCTTTTTGTTCATGTTGTCTAGTAGGCTTCCCACTTAGGTTCTGCTTTCATCTGTTTGACAGGTTTACTTATAGGTTCTGCTTTCATCCGTTTAGGTGAACGAGACTCAACAAAACTATCAAATTCATCATCTTCCTCCGAATCGTCTGCTTTTTGCATCCATGACCATCTCCGTTTATTTCCTATCACTTCTTGTGGTACATTGACATCTCTTAGTCCACTAGAAAACTGTTCCCATCCTCTAGGCTCCGACCCTTTTCTATGACGTATGACATCATTGACCAAATCAATAATGTTGGATCCTTGTATTGGTTTTCCATGGTATTCCAACATCCCATGATCATTCCATGACATGTGGGGATGATTTTGTAGAAAGTGTAATAAAAGCTGAGTTTTTCGACGCATGGTAGTAGGAACACTTTCAAGAATCCGATCCGTCAATGTAGCAGGAGCCGCTTGTGCACCTTGAGCGGCTGGAACAACCGGTGCAGCCGGTGCAACCGGTGCAGCCAGAGTAGCCGGTTCACGTGCTTTTTGATGAGACAGTTGAAACTTTTGCAAGACTTGCCCATAGTGTTGTGCTTTTTCTGATTCAGACAACGATTCATTTTGTAATACGTCTCCCATTTGTTTCTGTAAATCGGATGTTTGACTGACTTGCGGGGGAGGAGGTAAACGTGGTCGTTGTTCTGTTTTCCATCGATTCATCTCTTCTAGCATTTTGAACGGGACAATAGCCATTTTCTTCATAGCTTTTTCACCAGTGTGGCAACACCTCCACTGAGTGCTCCTGCAGCAACAGCTTTAGCAATGATTGGAGCAAGAGCCATTAATGGAAATAATCCTCCTTTTTGATTCAACACACGTTTCTTTTTTTGAATGGATACTCTTTTATCTGCTAAAGTGCGGAGATGTTGACGCTTGGACTTCAACCTTTGCTTTTGAGAGGGGGATAAGGCAACATTGCCTTTTAAAACATTCTGACAGCATTCTGACACACATTGAATCATTTCTTTAGATGCTCCATGTATCATCTTTCTTCTTAACCCATCTGGGGCTTGAGTTAAACCCAAAACCAGATGTCCGTATTTATGCAGGAGTGGTCTCTTTGGTGCCATTATGTCAAATAATACCTGTTTTTACTTCTTCACAGCTTTTATACTAAAGCATCAAAGGCTTGTCTTGAAGCTGGATTCATAGGGCCCTGTCTCATCAGGTGAATACGATGTCTCAAAAGGGGTTTCAAGACAGCCTGTCTTGATAAGGTAGATAAGGATAGGGGTGAAAAACGGCACAATGGAGTGTCTGGTGAACTTCTTGAACTGGGAGATGATCTCAAACTGTGAGATGATCTGCTGGATGAGCTCAAACTCCTAGGTGTGCTAAAACTACTTGACCCGCTGGTTGAATAACTACTTGGCGAACTGCTTGAATAACTGCTTGGTCCACTTCTAGATGAACTGCTTGGCCCACTGCTTGAATAACTTCTAGATAAACTGCTTGGCCCACTGCTTGAATAACTTCTTGAAGAACTCAAACTGCTTGGTCCACTTCTTGAATAACTTCTAGATGAACTGTTTGATCCACTTCTTGATAAACTTCTTGAACTCCTTGAACTTCTAGGTGTGCTAAAACTGTTTGATCCACTTCTAGAAGAATTTTGAGATGAGCTTTTAGATGAATTTCTAGATGAGCTAAAGTTCAAACTACTCACAGGACTGATAGGAGACCATTGTAACTTACTGATTGGAGTTACAGCCATAGAGGGTGTTGAAGTGGTTTGCTTTCGACGACGGAGAGTAATAAAACGTTCATTGATCTTGGCAGGCGATTTTCTAGCTTTTTTAGCTGGAGCTTTTCTAGGTTTTCTTGCTCTTTTAGCTGGAGATTTTCTAGGTTTTCTAGCAGGCGCTTTTCTGGCTTTTTTAGCTGGAGATTTTACAAATTTACGAATCGTCTTTTGACCATTCCATCGGAGTAAACTTCGTATCATGACTCCACCAAGAAATCCACCTCCTCCTGGTTTCAATATGAGTTGACGTTTAGTATCCATGTCCACTTGATCATCTCCCAGCTGCTCTAATTCATGCTGATGTTTTTGCATAAAGTTTTGTGTTTGTTTAGGTAGCACAATTTTCTTTTTTAAAATCACCTTTGCTGCTAAGGTGAACCACTTGAGATTTCTTTTAATCCAGACCGTAGCATTTGCTCCCGTACAGTAGGGTCTCGTTCCTGACCCAAATGTTCTAACGATTGAGCTATGGCTGTGGCTGACATGATGACTGAATGATCTTATATGAGTAAACGATGTTTATATATACACAACTGGCCCACGTTTTTCTCCAGTGATCCAGTGATGAAAAATATCAGTTCTTAACCGATAACTGTCTGGTGTTTGAGGGTGAAAGTCAATCACTAAATACCCATGAGGTGTAGAGATAGCATCTTGATAAGCGGGTAACAAGTGTGGCAATTGAATTTGATTCGCCAACACTTTGATTTGTCCTTTATCTCTTGTGTTTTGAAATAAGATCATGTAATGTGCATTTAAACTCAGGGTACGACTGGCTTTCGATTGTTGAAACATGTTTTGTGTAATGTAGATCACACTAGCATTACGATGGTGACCTTTTCGTGTAAACCATAATTTGATTTTCTCTTCATCTTTATCACCAAGCATGTCATCAAATATAATTAAATGAGGAATGGATGTATCCTCTACTATCTCTTCATCCTCGTCAGGTATCCCCTGTATGAACCGAATACTAGGTTCTTGTTCTTGTAATTGTGCATAGGCTACTTGCCATTCTTTGTAACACCATACAATACGCTCTGGTACTACTTGAAACAAATCTGATTTGTATTCCAACACCTTTTTTACAAATTGTGTTTTACCAGAGCCACTAGGGCCTGCGATAAACATATTGCAAGGATGCTTAAAAAGTAAACTGGACTCCATGACGTGAAAATCACAACTAACACTATTGGAAGAAAAACATTTTATTTATTTGTGTAACAAGTTTATGTATGAGTACAAGAATAATCACAACAAGAACAACACATGTCATGTAAGGGTAACAACAGTTTGTCAGAAAATTCAAACACACATTCTGAATGTCCAAATTGACTCAGAAATGTTAACACAGAGTCATTGTTCACCACCTGTTTGAACCAATCCGTTTCACTCAAGTCCATGGGTACTGATTGTTTATAAAATGAATTCATCGCATGAAGTCCATGTTTCATTTCTTCAAACATGTCTGGTGTACTCAACTGTTGTCGAATCCATTCCAGAGAATGATGACCTTCAGGTATCTTCATACGATAAGCAAATACCAATGCTTTTCTCAACAGGGTATGGTTCATAATATCAAACTGTTCCATTCTTGAATCGTGTGAATCACTCTATCGTTACATACATAAGTATTCCAATCGTCTCGATGGATAGCTTTCAAGTCTAAGTGTGCACTGATCATAGCATCACGAATCATCTGTCTAAATAGTTCAAACGTGTGAGGATTCAGAATCCACGCGCGAATGTCCTTGACCTTGACAAGGTCATCTTGTACAATACTGTATAACGTATCCGTATACAGCTCAAAATCCAAAATGTAATATAAACTTATAAATCGTCTAGATGGTTTAACCATAATTGAATATTTCCTGAACAAATCACTATTCTAGGTCGATTCGCATGAACGGCTTCAATCTCGTCTTTGACTTCTCTTAAGCGATGCCTTAATTTATAGAACACGGCACGATACTGTAGAATATGAATAACATGAGTGAACGGTACCTGTCTCTTAAATACCATGATACCACGTATTTTAAACTGTGAATACGGACGCCATCCGGGGTGAGATCTCCCATTGTCCTCTTCAGCCATACTGAACCATATCACATTGGGGGTAGAACGAAAATTGTTAGCTAAGGCAGATACGTCGCTCAAATTAGCATCGTGGATTAAAAAATCCCATGTCGTAGATAACATACGATCTAAGCTTTGTTGTACCACATTCAGTTTTCGTAGAATAGGTAATTTTTGGTTGAATGACAAGTCCTGGCGATCACCTACATCATTCAACAGTCTCTCTATCCGTCGATGATTTGTATGTTGTAAGCTATGTATAGCATTATGAGTAGCCCATGTGTGCACTAACTCCATCTTCCATGTTTTAGCGTTAGCCCATATGACATAACGATAAATTTTTAGTCTCAGCTCTATCGGTAGTAAGGGTATCCAATCCATGTCTTTATGAATAATGACTTTTAGATGACTTGTTCTAGGCCAAAAGGTATCCTAAAAGGTCAAGGTCAGTCATGTAGATAACCATAAGGCACAGTCATATGATTCTCGACCACAATACGTTTGGTATACACCGAACGAAATGTTTTGACTTGTTTCTCACTGGTCACGGTTCTGTCCTTATGACGTTTAATCCGAGAAGCATATTCAACTACGGTCGAATAATGGTGTCTGTCTTTCACACAATCCACCATCGTATTGAAATTCACTTGTTGAGTGGCATTGTAGTCTAACGTAATGCCTTTCACTTTGCATTTTTGATGGAGTTCACCGTTTTCAATGTATTCATAGCCATAGTTCTTTGGACCTAAAGCGACATATCTCACAATACGACCCTTTGGTACCTCATCTGTCCATTTTCCCAATCGACTGGAGATAATAGGAACATTATAGCCATCAGGGTCATGAATGTACATACAACTGTCTGTGTCAAAATACAGTACTCTCTTTCCTAGAGGTTCAAGCACTTTGTACAGTTCTAATCGAGCATAAGCCGTCACAAATGAAGCCACCACAGGATTGGATGATGAATGAGGGTCTGCTTTGTCCGATTCATCAGTATAATTCATTAACATGAATTCATCATGATCAAAACACTCTGCATATTTCACAGACTTTTTAGGATCGTTCAGTATTCCGTAGAACTGGTCCAATCGATGAACATACTCTGTTTTAGGCAAGAGGTTAGTTTGAGCATTTTTACCCCAGAGACAATTCAGCATGGTTTTGGCAAAAGCTCGTTTTCCTGGATTTTTCTCCACCTGTTGCAAACGAATTCCTTCTGCTTCAAAATAATCCTGTTTAAATTTATCTTGAGCCTCTTCCGTATCCACCCCTGGAGGATATCCACTAGCCTCTTGTTTCATTTTCAAGTATTTGTCAATGTATTGCCGATAGACGTCCGTACTCCATTCATCCCAGTGCCATACATGATACACTTTTGATACTTGATAGCCTAAAGCAATAGCTTTAGCCAATTCAACATGAGTCCATGTGCCATACAAGAATCGTTCATACGATGAATGTGTACAATAATCCATCTCCTTCTCAGCACAGGTACGACATAGCGTAAACACCATTTTACTATTACAGTGTATGGGTAAGACAGGCATCCATAAATCTTGCGGGGGTAGAACACGGCATTTAATCAGTCCTTTGTATTTCTCAATATGCTGTTGATCAATTTGTTCTTGACTCATGATCACTGGATGGCCTATCGGATAAGCCCTGTACTTGTTCACATACGGATAGAGAGAACAAATATCCACATATTTGATTTCTTGATCGTTGTCTACTTCATGATACAGTCGAACGGCATTCGTACGACCTCCGAACAAAGCTTCCCTGGGTTGAATCGGGTCTTTTTTTTTTTTTTTTTTTTTTTTTTTTTTTTTTTTTTTTTTCCATTTCGGGCCCCTGATGGGTAACCCCATTTATTATCCCCGTAATAGGTGGGTACAGGGGTCGGGGATCCATCCCCTGTCCACCTTACAAAGTGTATAATCATGTATGACAGTAATTCAAATAATAGATATATACTAAGCATACATGATATGTGGCCAGAAACGGAATTTTTTTTTGGATGCAAAAAAAATGGTTTTGCATCGCTAAAACAGTACAAAAGAGTATAAAAGGGAAAACAAATACTAATTTCATTAAAGAATCTCATGGTTTTGATACTCTGATAGTAATATCCATTCCAGTCAGTCCTTTAAAATTCGAGAAACATAGAGTTTTATAAAAGTATTTTATGTAGTCAAAAATTCACAGATTGTCATATAGATTTTAAACGTAAGTTATACTCTTAAAATTTAGCAAACATATTTCCAAAATGTTCTTCGAAATGTTTAATTCTATCATTCTTAACACATATTGATTTTCTTATACCGAGTTTTTCTTTCATATAGTTTTTGAAATTATCAAGCGTCAAACAAGATTTTGCATTCTCTTTAAATTTGGATTTGTAGATGAAATATTTTATTAAAAGGGAAGCGTATTTACCCGCCATGGAATCAGTATCAACGGAAAAGATAAACTCTTTAAACTGATCTAAGAACTCTATATTACATTGATCTTTAAACCAAATATATACTAAGTTTACAAAACGTTTTATTATTGTACAATTAAAAAAAAGGTGTTGAATAGTTTCAGACTCAATATTGCAGTATGAACAACGATCATTTTCTACTATTTTTATTCTATGCAGAAATGTTTTTGTAACAATAATTTTTGTATTGAGTTTATATTGAAAATCCCTTAGCTTAATATCCTGTATGTCCTCTAATTGTTTACAAATCAATAAATATTCGTTTTCATCAATATCACCTAGTTCATTATGCCATCTTTTTGGCATGACTATATTATTTGTGTTCGCTAAAACATTGTAGTACATTTTACAACCTTTCTTGTTTTGAACTAATTGCTTAAGGTAGGGTGACATACTTAAATTATTTTTGTGGTGTAAAATTTCTGTTTTCTTGTTTCTTATGGTACGTTTCCAATTGTTAGGGATAGCAGTTATTACTCTGTAATATTCTAAAAAGTTTCCATTAACATTGTAAATTCTTTGAAATTCTGTAAACGTGTAAAAATCACCTGCATTATTTAACAGGTCTATCACATGGAAAATACGTTTATCGTACCAAGATTTTAAGAAGAGAAATTGTTCTGAAAGAAAAATATTATACCATAGAGGGGAGTAAAGGATATCAACTACGTTGGTAATTTCAACATTTTTACAGTATTTCAACCAGCTTGATAAAACGTCTTTCCAAAAGGGGTTTGTCATTCTTTCAGCTTTATGGGAAATGTAATTTGTTCCTAGTTTGATTAGATCACTGATATCTAAGTTTGACAAAGAAATCCAACTTTCATTATTTGTTGTTAAAAGCAGTCTTCTCAACCAATTTATCTTAAGGCCAGCTATAAACGACTTAATGTCTAGCATTCCTAAACCACCACTTTTTAACTGTTTTATAGCATCAATACGTTTGATTTTATCTGGTCCGTTATTCCATAAAAAACTATACGCCATTTTTTCTAAAGTTTTCACAATCTCAAGAGGAGGGTCAGGAAGTGCTAAGAATAAGTGTACAAATTTTGAGAAAATTAAAGATTTTAGGACTGTTATTTTTCCAAATAGTGTTAATTTGCGTTTGGTCCACGTTTTTATTAATGAAAAACATTTTGCTACAATTTCTGGTCCATTAATACTCCATATGTCGGTGACAGAACCTGTAAAATTGACCCCTAGTATTTTTATTGGTCCTTTTGTCCAATCCAAAGATACTTCATTACATAATGTTTTATTTGAATTTTTCATGCAACCGATCCAAATGGCTTTTGTTTTTTCGACATTTATTTTTAAGCCTGAAATATAGTAGAATTTGTCTAAGGTATCTAGACAGCTTTTTAAAGATAATTCTGAACCGTTCAGAAAAAATTGTGTGTCGTCTGCATACTGCGAAAGTTTATGTTCTTTGTTATATATTTGTATTCCAGTAATGTTGTTATTAGTTCGTATCATATGACCTAGAATTTCTGCACATAGTATAAAAATATAAGGCGAGATAGGATCTCCTTGTCTACATCCACGTGACAGTTTGAAAAATTGTGACATATGTCCATTTTGTACAATACATGATTCTGATTCGTTTTGAAATAATTTTATCCATTTCTTAAAGGAGTTTCCAAAATTGTAATACGCTAAAACTTTATCAATAAATGCCCACGAGACAGAATCGAAGGCTTGTTGAAAATCAATTGAAAGTAAAAGACCGGGGATATTTTGAGATTCTGCTTCGAATAAAATATCATATACTGTCCTTATATTCTCGCCAATAAAACGACCTGCTATGAAGCCTTTTTGATCTTTATGTACAATATTGTCCATTATTTTCTTCAATCGATTTGCTATTGCAGCTGATGCTACCTTATACAACACATTTAATAATGAAATTGGACGCCAATTTTTTAAAAACAATTTACTTTTATTTGATTTTGGGAGACAAGTAATTACACCCTGTCTTTGTGTTTGTGATAATAACCCTTGTCTATAGCCATAATTCAAAGAGTGAAGAATAAACATTTTTAAATCTTTCCAGAAAAATTTAAAAAATTCAACTGTGTAGCCATCAAGACCTGGACTTTTATCATTCTTCATTTGTCCTAAAGCAATATCTAACTCCTCAAGTGTAAGTTCTCCTTCTAAATTTCTAATTTCGCTATCATTTAAGTTCACAGGGTTTGGTCCAATTATATCTTCTAATGGTCGGTCATCGGTATCATGTGTATTTGTATATAATGAACTATAATAATCTTTTTGATATTCTAATATTTCATCTGTTGTTTTATATTCATTATTATCATTGTCAATAAGATGGATAATAGTTTTATTTATGTAGTTTCTTTTTTCTAGTCCGAAAAAATATTTTGTTGGTTTTTCTCCTAAATTTTCATATCTGCATTTGGCCCTAATCATAGCACCATCTATTTTTTTATTCCTTAGATTTTGTAATTGCGATTTTTTAATTTCTAGTTCTTCAATTATGACATCATTGGAATTTGTATTTAATTGAGTTTCTAAATTCTGAATACCATTTTCGAGTTGTCTTTCCTGGTTTTGTTCTAATTTCTTTTTCTTTGAAGAATATTTTATGGTTTCCCCTCTAAGAACTACTAAAAAAGTTTCTAAAAATAATTGATCATTAATGTTTAGGTTAGGAAATCGCTGACTATTACTCTCATCTATCTCATTTCTATGTATATCAATCAATTCATTTAATATCGTTTTAACCAGCGTTGTATAATTCTGATCGTTTAACAATGAGTTATTAAATTTCCAATAACCTTTTCCTCTTTGATTATCCGAAAGTTTCCATTTAAGGACTATTCCAGTGTGATCTGACCTATAACCCGGAACAATTTTAGAAAAAGTAACGTAACTTTCTAAATTCTTATTAACAAGAAAAAAATCTAGACGTGCTAGTTTTCGAACTGGATTAAATCTTTTCCATGTATATTCTTTAGCCAGTGCATGCATTTTCCTCCAAATATCACAAAAATCGTATCTTCTAATAAAATCTAATACTATTTCCCTTGCTCTGGGATTGTTTACATTTACATAGTTATCACAATCAATTTTCGGATCTAAAATCAAATTCCAATCCCCACATATAATTACAAAGTCATTATCTTGATCATTTATTTTCTGAAGTAAGTGTTTATAAAAATTCGGTTTATCGTCATTAGGACCATATACACAGGCAACAGTCATTCTTTTTTCAGATATGCTTACATCTAACAAAATAAAATTACCTTCAATATCCCTAAATATATTATGAACTTTGTGTTCAAATGTATTCTGAAATAAAATCATGACTCCTCGACTGTTACTAGTGTAAGGATTGATAAATGCCTCATATCCCCATTCGGATTTGACATATGAACATAACTGTGGAGTAATATGAACATCTTGTAGACAAATAATATCATATTTCTTTTCTCTGACATAATGAAATAAATCTATCCTTTTCTTACGATCACCTAAACCCCGACAATTCTGTGAATAAATTGTAATTTCATCCATTTGGTATGAAGTACATATTTCTAAAACAAAATAAGCTAACTAAGGACTGACTGGAACAATTCACAATTACTATATAGACAAATTCATAAAGAGATTGTTGAATACAACTTTTGGTCATATTCAATGGACTGTTCGCAAAAGTGAAAATAAAAACTGGTTTTGATTACTTTACCCGAGAACTAATAAAGTACAAGAAAGACTGAGGGAAGATATATATATATATATACAATACGTATACACATATATACACATATATGCGGATATACACACACATATACATATACACATATACATACACACACATACACCCGTATATACGTATGCCTTATAACAAATGCTTATAAAGAAGAAATATACATTTCACTGAGCAGAACAAAAAAAGCAAAAACGTTTGTACAGCAAAAGGAACATTTAAAGCATGTATACATGTAGCGACAAGACAATACACATTAAAGTAAGGGAAAATTGTACAGACACTTATAGCCTAGATATTTGTTTTAAAAAGAAAGAAATAGAGAAATAGATTACATTTGTATGTATCAACAATTTCCATGTTAAAAACAATAGTCCAAAACATACAAAAACGTATGTATGACAAAGAACATTGAAAGCATGTATGTAGCGACAAAACACTACACAAAACAGTAAAGTTAATATAAGGGAAATTGTGCAAAACACTGTAACAGCCTAGATATTCTTAAAAAAGAAATACTGAATAAATTAAATTTATATTTATCATCCACTACCCTGTTATGTACAACACTACATAATATGCCAAAAAAACAACAAAAAAAACGTATGTACAACAAAGAACATTTGAAAGCATGTATACATGTATCAACCATTACCCTGTTATGTACAACACAACATAATATGCAAAAAAAAACGTATGTACAACAAAGAACATTTGGAAGCATGTATACATGTAGCGACAAAAAAAAAAAAAAAAAAAAAAAAAAACACTACACAAATCACTAAGTTTGGTATAAGGGAAAATTATACCAAACACTTATAACCTAGATATTATAAAAAAGAAATAGAGAAATGAGTTATATTTGTATTTATCAACAATTACCCTGCTAAGTACAATAGTACAGAATATGCAAAAACGTATGTACAACAAAGAACATTTGGAAGCATGTATACATGTAGCGACAAAAAAAAAACACTACACAAATCAGTAAGTTTGGTATAAGGGTCTTGACCATGATAGAATCGTTCCACTCTTGTCTTATAGACAGGATCCTTTTGACAACGCTGATCAAATTCACATTCCCACATGACCACAACAGGGTACCCCTGTTCTTTCAAAGTCTTCAGTCGTTTATACGTATCGTGATAGGCCTGTTGCATGCTTCTCAAAGTATACGGATTGATGGTACTTCGGTTAGGAAAACAGGTGGGGCACCCATGGTACCAACATCCCATGAATTCATACACGGTGTTGGTCTCTTGACAATAGCCATCCACGTAATAAGGTCCAATTTTGACTTCGCCTTTGTTATTCAAGGCATGCCGAATATGTATCTCTTCGGTGACAGCCATCATTTGTAGCCAACGTATGCCTTTCATGGAATACCGGGTTTTATTGGGATACCCGGCATCAGAAATCACGGCTAAACTATGAGGTGGCATGGAATTTTTGCGCCAGGCTTTGTTACACACTTGAGCTAAGGTGGTAGCTTCAGTAAATGGATCTATTTGATCACTGTCCAATAATTGTTGACGAAATTCTCCACACCCGCGTCTTAAAATGTCCACATCCGATTGACAGTATTTCTCCATTTCCTTTTGAAAATCAAATACGTCACCTTTTCTTTCATTGTACCAGGTTAAAAACTCTTCACGTCGCTCTGGTTTCATACTATCCGGTTTGTAAAAGTGTAGTGGCAAATAAGGTCCCACATAATCTTGATACGCCAAGGTGTTTGCATAGAATGGAAACCATCCTTTGGCTAACTCGGTCAGTCCAAATGTATTGGGAAAATAGGAGAGAGGCATACTCAGGAAACTGAGGGAGTCAATCATGCGTATTCCATGCACTCTCAATTGAATGATTTTACTGCCATTCATAATTAACTGGGGTTTCGCCGTCCCCTGAGTAACCACATATCTAAGAATAAACTGAGCGTCATAGCCTTGAGCATTGTGGGCTATCACTGTCGATCCTCGATGGGTAGGGAGGAATAGCCAAGTACAGAATTGTTGTAACGTATTTTCACCACGGAATGTCATTTGCCTGGCTTCATTCACCTCTTCACAATACTCACATGGAGTTTTCACTGACTTACACATACAGTCACCACAAGCACGTTGAGCCACACAAAAATTAGGGATATGTTCTCCAGAATCAAAACGACATTCAAAATCAAAAAAGATGAATGGTACTTCTGGTTGTTTTCTATCGGGTGGTTCATACGTTGGAATGTAACAGTCATGATCTGGTCCTACTATGGCTTTACAACACCTGCATTTCTTTGTCCCTGGGCAAACATGATTCCGTTTCGTTCCAAGCACCTTTTGCCCACATTTCTTACAATTCCATACGGATTCACAAATGGTTTTACGTTGTTTTCCCGTTTTCGTTTTATGATTGTCAAAACATGCCTGACTCTGGAATAGGCGACGGCAATCCGGACATCTTATAGATTGCCCTGCTGGGCACAGGGTGTGAGCATAACACTGACAAATATGGCTACACTGGTGTCCTTCACGGTGATCATAACTGATATCGCACCATTCACAATAATAACTCCGCCCGAGAAATCCGGTGATGGATACAATACAGTCATAATGATTATCATGGTGAAAGATATGAATCACACGACTTTTTTCAGTCATAGCAGGTGGTTTGAATAACAATTCACTTCCATAATGTTGTGGATGGATTTTAATCACGTAGCTGGGATAGAGATAGTCCTGTAGTTTTTGGTATTCTTCTATACCGCACGACTGATCCGATGAAATACCCACTTGCTTTAATAATGCTTCAGCTTCGTATTTTTGAAGATTTTTCTTAGACTGACGTATTAGATGCCATCGTTTTTTCCATTCCGGGGTTTGATTTTCATGTACTTTGTACCGTCCTACCACAATCGATCTAGCTAAACACATAGAGTCTTTACTATTGTCAATACACACAACACTTGTCTTTGACTTCCGTATACTGGATAAGTTTGGTGCTTTAAACGTTTTCTTTCCGGATCCCTGTGGCATAGCAATATGCGTAATTTCCATCTGTGCCGCCCCATCATGAATTTTAAATTGACGGTTACTCTGTGCCACACGTTCAATTTCATCCAATAATGTATCTCCACTAATACGAGATGCCCTATTAAACGGAACATGTATCCCAAAGTCCAAATCAGGATGCAGAATAGATACTCGAACTCGATCATTCGATCTCACTTCACATCTCTTGTAGAGTTGGTCCATCATATCATTAAACAACCTGTTTGTAAATTCAAACGATTGATTATACGGTTGAAATGTCACATCATATACTCTGGATTGTGTCTTGAATTTTCTTGACTTTCTTTCCATGCGTGACTGTATGTCATAATAGTCGCGCACAGGCTCAAACTTACTTCGTTTAGTTGGAGGTTCATCCTCACCACTAGTACTGTCGGTATCTGACATGATTATGATCTTAAAACTTCTCCGCCGTTTTTTATAGTTCGGGTTCAAGGTCACAACGCGTGACACTATAAAAGACGTACGCTCCGTCCGTTTTTTATCATTTCAACATGAGCGATCCTAAAATGAACCAAGTTGAAGAGAACCGAGATCAAACTTTGATGTATTCATTAAAGAAGAAAATTAAAGAGCTTAACAACTTAGCGGATCAGCTCTGTGGACAGAAAAATGTAACATGGGATCATATCAAGTGTTATCGTTGTGGAAAGAAAGGACATTATTCTACAAGCTGTACGGAACCCTTCAACAATGAATGTTTTTATTGTCATGAACAAGGACATTTCATCGCAGACTGTCCTAAGAAACAAGGTGAACAGGTCGATCTACAGGACGCAGAACAGAGTAAGAAAAAACGTAAATACAAAAAGAATCCAACAAAAACTGTGAGTGACTTTGTGTAATCCAGACAATGTGTTGGACAATGTGTTGGACAATTGTGTATAGACTTAAATTGGAGACTAAGTGAGTTGTATTGTGTTGTACTTTGTTGTACTTTGTTGTACTTTGTTGTACTTTATAAATGTTTTCAAAAATAAAATGATAGACAATGTAATATGCTTTTGTCTTTGCTTGAGAAACAAAACGAATCTAACACATATGGTGGCCCTAATAAGGGCCGTTGGGTAATTTATTGCATTTCTGCAAGAAATAGGTATCGCCAATAGTTGGCTCTCAAATCCTCATCATAAAAGATGGCAAGGTCAGGGTATAAATTATCCATCTTGATATCCATCTTGACAATACTAACATCTTGGAATTCAGACAAGTCTGGGTACAAATTACCCATCTTGACCACCCAAACATCTTCTTGTAACTCATCAGGTTCATCAGAAGAACTTTTCAAGCAGTTGCCCATGTTGAATCATGAAACATAAATGAGCTATGGAACATGAAAAAACACTGACCTAGAACAGACCAATGAAATGCCAGTAAAATAGACCAATGAAATACCGTTAAAATGGACCAATGAAATACCGTTAAAATGGACCAATCAGAGTCCTTGTATCATATGAGAGTCAGTGACCTTGCCTTGATCTAATTTCATTCTGTATCAAGATGTCTCAACGTACAGTCAACATTATTAAGAGAAAATATGCCGCCTTAGGGCGGTATATTGAACAGCTGGAAATGCAGTTGGAAGAGCTGAGGCTAGAGGTCAAGACCCTAAGAGAGGGGAAGGAGTTTGTAGAGGAGGTCGTGGTCAGCTCTGGGGAAGAGGACTGGGGGGATACCCCTCAAGAATCAACCCCAGAGAACTGGGAAGATGAGTTAATAGAGGTTCCTTCGAACCTCTACCAACCCACGCCGGACCCCAAGGATGTCCAGAAATGGGACAAGTGGTGTCCCGCTTGTATGGGGAGATGCGGTCAACGCCATTAATTCCCATACAAGCACCAACGGTCCTTTTCAGGACCACCAACGGCCCTTTTCAGGGCCCCCATACAATTCAGAAAGAATCACTCTCATATTGTCAATATTTACAGTCCTATCTGATAACACCAAATACAAATATACGGTGTGAGGTAAGTTTTCTATAAACATTTCCTACAAATATAAGTGATAGTATGATGTGTACAATCATTTTCAACAAATGTATACAAAGTGCTGTGATTGTATGAAGAACAAAGTATTTCCCCCACAAATATAAGTGTTAGTATGTGATGTACAATCATTTTCAACAAATGTATACAGTGTTCAAATTGCTGTGATAGTATTAAGTGTACAGTATTCAAATTGCTGTGATAGTATAATGTGTACAGTATTCAAATTGCTGTGATAGTATGAAGTGTACAGTATTCAAATTGCTGTGATAGTATAATGTGTACAGTGTTCAAATTGCTGTGATAGTATAATGTGTACAGTATTCAAATTGCTGTGATAGTATTAAGTGTACAGTGTTCAAATTGCTGTGATAGTATAATGTGTACAGTGTTCAAATTGCTGTGATAGTATAATGTGTACAGTGTTCAAATTGCTGTGATAGTATAATGTGTACAAAGCATATCTACAATATAACCTTGACCTTGACGTGTCAAACACTTGTTCAAAAAAAACTTGAAGTGTCACACTTATTTTAAAAAAACTTGAAGTGTCACACGTATTCAAAAAAAAAACTTCTCACAATTGACCTTGACCTAATAGAACACTGGCGCGTGCAGGCAAAAAGTATAAATACCCCCGGCGCAGACACTATTTTTTCATTATCTAGCATGGAGTCCTTCAACATGCCATACGATATATTGAGAGAAGCACTAGAATCATCTGAGTTAATAGACCCGAATGCGGGTATGCATTACAACCAGCCGAAGTACAACCAGCCAAAGTACGGTCAACTACAGTATAGGCAGCCACAGTACAGCCAATACAGTCAACCACTGTACAGCCAATACAGTCAACAGTCCATGGTAGATGTACAACCCCCCATGGTAGATGTACAACCGATACAACCCATGGTAGATGTACAGCCTATGGTAGATGTACAACCCACTATGACGAATACACAACCTATACAGCCTATGGCGAATACACAGCCTATACAGCCTATGGCGAATACACAGCCTATACAACCTATGGCGAATACACAGCCTATACAGCCTATGGCGAATACACAGCCCCCTATGGCGAATACACAGCTTATGACGGATAAACAGTCTAATACAATGGGTGATACAAAGCCTACAACAGGATTGTCTGTTCTACAAGGTATCAGGGAAGAAATGGTACAGATGAATCAAGTCATGCAAGAGATGGTCAGACTCATGAAAAATCAAGAAGTACGGTTTAAGCCACAAGAAATGATTGTACCTGTACAGTTTATGTATGATTCAAAGAATCGAAAACATGAGCATGAGAAAAAGAAACCGGAGCATGACAAAAAGAAACCGGAGATGACAGAAACGAAGAAACGAAAACATGATCTTGAGAAACAACCTCGGGGCAAGTATGGTAAAGAAATAAAGAAATGAAGATCCGACTAACAGCTATGAAGAAACCAACGGTCCTTTTCAGGACCACCAACGGCCCTTTTCAGGGCCACCATGTCTTTTCGAAAGAAAATTCTCTCATTGTCTTAGTCTATTACACACACACACACACACACACACACAGCACCAAATATTGATTTCCAATTTGTCCCAATTTGTCACAATTTTGTTTACTTCTGGCACCGACCCCCTCTATATTCTATATGACCCTGGTGCCAGGGTACCGCCCATTACTACTCACAACTACAGTATCAAAAAGATGAAGCAGAATTGGTTTTAAAGTACAGAAAGTGCATTAAGTTGCTAAATAATATATTAAACATGATTGATTGGGGAAAATTAAGCACTAAGAGGATTCAACTTTTATCATGAAAATGACAGATATAAGTACATTTGTATATCTTTTATACAACAATTAGATATTCAAGACATGAATTCAATTTTAAGCTCAATTACTCTAAGTAGTGTAGCGGTGTAATATATTGTATTTTATAAATTGGCTGGGATATTCACCAGCCCGATTAGCTCAGTTGGTAGAGCATCTGACTTGCAAACAAGAGGTCACGGGTTCGAGCCATGCATTGGGTACATTATTTTCTTCCTATTACAGCAGTTTGATTTAATTTGGACCTAATTATGTACATGAAATAGGAAACCATTTAGCTAATTGCATTAGTTAAAGGAAATGGATTGTGTTTATTGTATGTTTTTAAATACTGCGTTATTAATTTATTGATTAATTATATTGTAGCTGAAGTTATACAAAGGACAAGTCAATGTGTTTAGGAAGCTGATGTTAAGGTGGTGTTGGGAGACCGCATATGTATCAACAGTGAAAAGGGATAGCGGAAAAAGAAGAAGAGAAAAATAATGTTAATCTATGATAAACAATTACACGAATGACCAAAATGAACTTCTCCACGGTGATACTTGCGCTTGTGGACGCTCACTACAAGTTCCTCTGGGTCGATGTGGGAGCCAACAGTGCATCATCAGACGCGGGCATCTTCAATCTTGAGCCCGCGCTACGCTAGGACACTCTCGGTCTGTTGAATGAATGTTGTACACGCGACAAATGACGCGCTTATAAAGGCCCAGCGATGCATCGCTAATCATCGACCGATGTTCGAGCGGTAATCGGCCGATGTATATTACATACCTCATACATTGGTGAACATCGTTCGGACTTTATTGTGCGCTGTACGATTTGGGGCGGAAACCAACTAGTTTAGCGTAAAATAGTTGTACTTTCGGCTTCATAATTGAATTGTCCAAACCATAGCTTATCAGATCAGATAAGAAATTCTTTAATGATAGTTTCAGTAATGGTCAACATGGTCGGCCATTTTCCCGCCCTCAACTGCATGTAATGTCGGACGCACCAAACCGACCAAACCGCCTCTCGGGGGATCTTTTTAAACACATGGCAAAACTTTTTTTTCGTTTCAACAAGTTTTACTGAACAAACGGACAGTTGAAAACCAAACCTGGTTTGTCACAAACAAAAGCGCCCTTGATTGAAATATTAATTTCTTCATTTCCCTAACCAATTTTATACAGACAAGTCAGCGGGAACCAGTTAACAAGATGTATAACTGCAATGACAACAATAACTCATGTTATAACAATTACTTCCCTTTGTGGCAGCTTTCTGCCCCCCCCCCCCACCCACCTCTTACACAGTCTTCTTGTAATGATACAAAATGTGAAAACATTTATTAGGTTAACTGCCCACCTGAATTCAGATGCTAACCCGAAAACACACTATTTGATATAGAGCGTACATTTACCTGTACTGGTTCATTCCATTCTGATACTTTAAAATATGTTGTCTTCGCTAGTGTTAGATAAATATTGCCATCACCCAATGTCAATATCTTAAGTAGAAAACTGTTGATAGATAAACTGACATTATAGATTGTATTTAACTAAAGCGAAACATCAATAAAGTCAATACATCGAATAAACAGAAACTTACGAGTTGCTGCGATGAACATAAAGACGAGTGCTGTTGCGATCTTCATAGTCTAGCGTCTTCGGTGGATTTTGCAGTTTTGCAATTGTATACAAAAGGACCCATAAGTGAAGTTCATACGGGTATCGTCTTCAAGGAAGATCTTATCTCCACATATGTAGCTTGTTTTACGTGATATCAACAGTTTTGGGGATTTTTTTTTTGGAGGGGGGGGGGTTGTATTTAAAATTCATTCTGTGTATATAACCATGAACATTATTTCTTTTGGTCCATTTCATCAAAATTCACTAAAACCATGTTTTGATCGCCTTTAAACTATTAAGCATTTGTTCATCATATTGGTTTTACAAACAAGAGGGCCAAGATGACCCTATATAGCTCACCTGAGAACAACTACACTATAATTAATGACTAGGTAATAGTTTTTTGAGACCCAGAATCACGTGTCCATGTGGGCGGAACTTATCGAGGAAACTGCCAGGGAACTACTGATAAACCGATATCATTATCAGTTGGTATTTCATGGGAGTTGTTGGTATAAAAAATGTAAAAGGAAATAGAGACAGTCTCGGACAATGAACAAAGGATATCAACTCTCTTTTTCAGGGAATTTGGTACACAAATGTACATGAATTTTAGTAATCAAAGCACTGAATGTACTGATGGGACGGCTTTGTACAGGAATGTTGACAAAATAGTTTTGGGCGTAATCAATGGTAGTACTCTACGTCATTAGTTGATCCCTCTAGACCTTCTATCTGTAAATATCGTCTCTCGACTCAAAGGTTAATTGCCTTAATTTTGTATGAAATCATTTAAGTAATTTAGAATGGTGTAGTACATGAAGGATTTACAATTATATGCTATCATGTTATAAAGAAAGTTTGTAGTTAGATTTTTTCATAAATGTCTCAAAACGGGATTTTTTTTGGCAGGTGAGCTAAAAAACTGTTCAAAATTTCACAATTTACTTACAACATGTGTTTATATTAGAGTGACGAATAACTGGAATGATCTTTAAAGCTGATTTTATACTGTCATCAAGTACACTAAACTAAATTTTGTTAGACTTGACAAAGGTTAAATAAATGTAGGTGTCTTGTCAGTCACGTCGCCTTAATTGATTATATATTTTGTTGTTGTTTGATCCGTCAAAAGCTATACATAGCTTGTGTTATCACGTTGTTTGTGATACACCGACTACTTTGTTTTATTTCATTGAAATATCCAATTACATGCGAATGGATGAAACAGAATATCAAACCAGTTATGACACGCGTGAACAATTTACTTTTTATTATGATAAACATTAACCCACGTGACACAGCTCGATGTTTACTTGTTTGTCAAATGTGTCCTGTTTGTGTGACAATGGAAATAAACTAAAACACAGCAGTATTATTCATATGACTGCGCCAACGTTTCAAGTATCTCTCTTTTAAAACGAGTCCCTCCATTCTTCAATTGTTTTGATCTGGTTGGTATGAGGGATTTAACGTATTGTACAAGTTACAGCAATCCATGTATTCCAGTCTTCACGCAGTTCGACTCTACTATACAGTAAAATCTTGACCAACTGTAACAGTCTGAATATTGAGTCTGTGTCAAGTCAATAACATAGATATTGAAATTGTGTCAAGTCAATAACATAGATATTGAAATTGTGTCAAGTCAATAACATAGACATTAGATATGTGTCAAGTCAAAAACATAGACATTAGATCTGTATCAAGTCAATAACATAGATATTAAAATTGTGTCAAGTCAATAACATAGACATTAGATCTGTGTCAAGTCAATAACATAGATATTAGATCTGTGTCAAGTCAATAACATAGATATTACATCTGTGTCAAGTCAATAACATAGATATTACATCTGTGTCAAGTCAATAACATAGATATTACATCTGTGTCAAGTCAATAACATAGATATTAGATCTGTGTCAAGTCAATAACATGGACATTAGATCTGTGTAAAGGAAATAACATAGATATTAAATCTGTGTAAAGTCAATAACATAGATATTAGACCTGTGTCAAGTCAATAATATAGATACTAGATCTGTGTCAAGTCAACAATATAGATATTAGATATACAATATTGACAATTGATCCGGAAACAAGGGAATGTCTATATAATCAGCCCACTTAATTCCAGAGTGGTTTTATGTGGTGTTTTGCTGTGCAATTGGATCAAGGATTTTAAAGATTACCTATATTTCACAGAATCAAGAAACCACTGCAATAAAGGTGTACATGTGCATATGTTTTTAGTGCCAGTTGAAATTGCCACTATTTTTTTCAACAAAATAGATCAGGCCTGTTATTGCTCCAAAAGCGAAAAGGCTTAAATACCCTACCCCACCCCGGTACGCTTGCAAAAACATCATTTTTGAATAGGTCATACTGAATTTGGACCCTTTTGTTTCAAAGCTTTTAAGACAAAAAAGCAGAAATCAGCCTAAAGCAAAGGGGTTTGTCACGAAAAAAATCCAAAAAAAATTTTTTTCCATGTATCCCATGTATATATAGAAGGGAAAGAACTTTGACAATTCGAATTTTCCAATGCGTGCTATAAACTTCTGTGTTATTGCAATGCAGTACAAAATATTAAATCATATATAGCGCAACGTGTGGGCAACTCAACACGCTTACAGAAAATGTATACTTTTACTACATTTAAAGATATTTTAAACTCGCTATTGAAGATTTTCACTCGAAAAATGGTCAAATTTTACAAAAAGACACACTGTCCACTTTTTTTCGTGACAAATCCCTTTGGCCTAAAGGAGGATGAATCCACACCTCTCTAAAGCAACACCCTATGGGAGAAGCAAATTTAACATGTTCCTTAGAGGTTGTTGCTCTAGAGACATTAAATTAATATTTAAATCATACAGTTGGGAAAATCATGCTGTTGCATTAAGGAGGTTGTAGCTCAACAGATGGCTGCTCTGGACTGGGTGCACTGTATATTTATATATTGTGTAAATTAGCACATCACAATTAACTACCTACTCCTGGATCAATCAGATCCGCGGTAGAGGAATAATGTCCTTAAAATGACATGTTTTAATCAAATAATCACGGATAAAATGTTATTCATGCAGGATTCAAACTGGTAAACTTGAGAACTATATGCATGATGTATTGTGTATCATATTCACACATGATATCAGAAAGTTGGTGTTTATTTACAAAATACCTGGATAACGTACAACTATTGGACAGGTAAGAAAATATACTACAGAGACAAGGCTAACGATCCATCATACATAAGTTAAACACAGTAAAACCTTAATATTAAGACAAGAAATCACAGTCATTATGTTGATTTACATTACAACCTCTACAAAGCAACACCCTTTGAAAAAAGCAAAAACATGATGGTGTTGCAAGGTTATTGTTCTAGAGAGGTTAAATAAATAGCTAAATTGTGAAGTGGTTAAATTATGCTGTTTTTACAGGAGGTTGTTGCTCAAGAGAGGGTCGCTGTGGGGAGGTTATACTGAGTTTTAATACAGAGTTAAATCATAGAGAACGCATCAAAGATTGATCAGTAAAATATTTTTAACACCCATGGTGGCGCTATATACTGAAGTGATCTACAAAATATTACTATGCATTGTTATTCTATAGACTGTAGTTGTTCTATTATGCTTACACTAATGACTGTATTCTTTGATTATGCCATAATGTACAGTAGGTTATGGGAGTTCATTTCCAAAGGTTAAAAGTGATTCATTTCCTAGCATTCTAAGTGCATTGTTACTGGTGTGGATGGAGGTTGCACATGACCTGGGAGTTATATGCTGTGTTTTTCTTAAACCATGTTATTTTAAATTTAATCAATGTATTTAATACAGTAAAACCTCTCCAGAGCGGCCCTCTCTTGAGCAACAAACTCTCTCCAACAATGGCATGATTTGCTCCCACTGCACGATTTAAAATAACTATAAATCTAACCTCTAGAACAACAACTTCTCAACAGCAACATAATTTTGCTACTCCCGTAATTACGCAGTGGTCAGGGACACAGGATGAAATATTATAGCATGTAAACAGTGCACTTTCTGTAAAATGAAATATATTTCCCCATATCTGTCATGAAATAAATTAACACACACAAATAATAGGAGATAGAAAATGATGTGTTAAGGTACAATGTATTTTGTTTAAAAACTTCTAATCAATTACTTTCATACCAGAAACGTTAAATGAAGATGCAGTCATTCAAGACACCCTTGTTTGTTTGTTTGTTTACAGATGTATATCGAGTTTTATGCCCCTTTTCAACAGTCAAATGAGGCAGACAGTTCACCTAACCATCATTCCTGGGAAGAACCAGTACTAGACTCCAACCTCCATAAGTAACTGCCTACTTTCTCGCATAAAGAGACATGGTAGGTAGTGGGGCACGAACCCTTGGCCCAATTTCAGTGAGAGGTTTACCGTGACTTAACCACTCAACCAGGGAGGCCGGTCAATATCAGACAAGTCAGATAACAGGTCTTGTAATGTTATATAACAATTACATATTGATATTAGCTGTTTTGAAACAGTTTTGTTCATGACCAGAGGCCATAGTGTTATCAACAAACAAATCACAATTGTCTGTTTATACTGTGCAGCCTCTCAAAACAAACACCCATTCATAGTAACAAAATTATGTTGGTAGTGAGAGATTGTTGCTACATATAGAGACAATTAATTAATAGTTTAATCATGCAGTGAGCAAAAATCAAACTGTTGTTGAGGGGAGGTTGTTGCTCAAGAGATGACCACTCAGGAGAGAATGTGCAGTGCCAGTACATTTAAATCTTTCCTGAATGATCTTAACAAATTTTAATCGTAAATCAGTCATTTGAGGCTAGACGAAAAGGCTCTTAAGGGTGAACTATTTTCACATTAAATCTTAAAAGGTTATGAATCCTAGATGATACTGTAATAGATTACCCAATTATTTACCAATTATATTTTTTGTTCAAATGGTGAAAAAGTCAATTTAAACTTTACAACCTTTAGTAGTATTCCAAATAAAACATTAGATTTAAACTTTCCAATATGTCAAATATTGAATTCCCTTCACCACTATGTGCCTCATGCAATTTAATATCTAACATATAGGACAATATTTACTTATAATATATTGTACAAATTTCTAGATAATACAGAACTTTATATACACAAAATGGCAAAATAAATCATAAAATATAATAATTATAAAGTAATTTGAACTGCAATATGAGAATGTTGCCATGTTTCTTCCTAAATCAAAAAATCATTTACAGTCAAACCTGTGAACATAAACCACCCTTGGGAAAGACAAAATGTGGCATTTATTTAAATGTACAGGTGGCCTTTATTCAGACAGCATTTTGTTTTAAATAATCAATGGCAGTTTAAAAGAATGGCCTTAATTCTGAAGGTGGCCTTCATTGGTTGGTGGCCATTAACACAGGTTTTACTGTATTTATTTAGTATATCAAACCCTAACCCTTGGACTCAAATCTAAAGCTTGTCACATGTCACAGGAGTGACGAATACCCCCCATACGCCGCTTTTGACACAGAATGTGAGGTACAAAGGTTTTTCCGTAATTTTATTTGCTATTATTTAAAGATGTAAAAACATATGTTTTTGTCAAGACACATTGCTACATAGTAGTAAATATTTCTGCCGAGTATTTCCAAAATCCACATTGACATAGATGACAAAGTTAGTAAGTGGACATAAGTACTGATTTTTATCTTTAACCTCTAAGAGTGACCTTGACCTTGGAAGTACGGACCAGGGTCTTTCACAAGACACATTGCCAAATAGTGGTGCCAAAACATTTCTGCCAAATGTGTTAGAAATCCACCCATAGATGACGAAGTAACTTACGTACAGAGCAGAAAGAAAAGAAAGTACAGATTTTTTACCTTTAATATCTAAGTGTGACCTTAACCTTGGAAGTATGGATCTGAATCTTGCACGGGAGACAGTGACACATATAAATGAACATTTCTACCAAATATTTTTAAAATCCACCAATGAACAGAACTGTTTTACATCCGGACAGACACACGCACAGACACTCACGTACGCACAAGGTGACTCCAGTTTACACCCCAAAACCTTGTTTGTGGGGCTATAATAAAATAGATATTTCAGAATGGGATTTTAGTTATGTATTTTATTTCAGACAAAGTATATGCTTCAAAAGTCATTCATTTATCACGATCAAGAGAACTGTGCCATGGGATCTTCATCTCGCCGCCGCTTCATTCGCCACGCCTCCATTTCCTCTTCCGTAGGAGCCTTAGCATCATACATACTATTAAACGATCTCTTTCTTTCATCTAATGCAAGCATCTCATCGGCTTTACGTTGGTTTTCCATTTCTTTCTTCAAAGCCTGAAATTGAGAATTCAAATATAAACAAAATATAAAATAAAAAAGGTCTTGAAGTGACCATTTTAAACAAAAAGAAAATTTATATACATGTACTCTTTTCTTGTAATATCTAGAAATTATCGTACCAAATTGACATAAAGAAGAAATAAGAGACATTCACTAAGCTGTCTACAGGAATATTTTCAAAAACTAAATTTAATAATACTGACGAAGCAAAAAATGAAAATTCTGCTTGCTTACCTTTTTCAACTTTTTCTTTTTTCTGCGATCCTCATCAGAATCAGAATCGGACACATCGCTGCCATCACTTGAACTACTGGTACTATGACGTCTCTTCTTTTTCTTTCCTTTGTTCTTTTTATTCTTCTTTTTCTTCTTCTTTCCTTCCTTTAATTTTTCTTGATGAAGCTGTAAATTAACAGCAAAATTTCACACATGTAGAGCTACACAAATAATGCAGTTAAAAAAAGTTAAAATATAAATTGATATTTATAATAAGCCAATGGCCAGGATTTGTAATTTGAGTCATACTGCACTGTTGACCAGTCAACATTTTCGACTGTTGACTGCCTCCATTTCGGGTGTTTCCTCTGTGTCGGGAATAACATTTTGAACTTGGTCAACAGTTTAAAAGTCATCCCTCTACCTCGGGACCAGAGTTTTGACTGTTTCACATATACCCATGAAATATCTGCATAATGAAAACAGCATAACTAAATACTAGTTAGCAACATATCAAGACTGTTAACCTCACCTCTTCAAAATCCTTTGAATATTCTGTGACCATTTTGTCACCTTTTATAAACAGGTTGGGATTTCATTTTAAACACTTAAGACTAAACCATTCAGATTTACAAGTTTGACTAAGTACAAAACTGTTTTTAATACAAAGTAACAGCTCTGTCATGAGCAATATAGACATAAAATTTTGTTTTCAAATTGAGACTTTGACACTTGACCTGGAGACATTGGTCAAGCATGTGACGCACCACTATATTGTATTTGTTTATTTGGGTTTTAATGCCATTTTCAGTTATATATGGCAGTCGATTTGCTGATTCACCTAACAAGTTTTCCTGGACAGTATTCTAACCAGTACTAACTTATCCTTTCACAAGGAACTGGGAACTTATCCATGTAGGAGAAAAATTAACATTTTTGTCAAAATTTCATGGAACATTTATGACCGGCCACAACCAGGAATCGAACCCAGATCAAAGGTAACAAATCCTGGACACAAAACACAGGATCAAGGCCGCAGACCCTTTACATTGCAGCAGCCATTTTTTGTAAAATTATTTTGTAATTCACCAGTAACTTACAATGTTCCAAAAAATAACAAGAGGGCCATGATGGCCCTATATCGCTCACATGACAATCACTGTTCACTCATTAAAACATTGTTTTGAACCGGTGACCTAGTTTTTGACCCCAGATGACCCATTTTAGAACTTGTCCTACATATAAATAAGACAAACATTCTGACAAAATTTGGTGAAGATCCAATCAAAACCATGAAAACTACAGCATAGACAAGGTTTTCCTAAGATTTGACCTTGTGACCTAGTTTTTGACCCCAGACGACCCATATTTAATCTTGTCCTTAATATCATTAAGACAAACAATCTGACAAGGTTTGGCCAAGATCCAATTAAAACCATGACATTTAGAGCTTTTACAAGATTTTTACCTAAGATTTGACCTGGTGACCCAGTTTTGACCCTGGCTGACCCATGTTCAACCTTGACCCACATATCATTGAGGCAAACATTCTGACAAGGTTTGGTGAAGATCCAATTAAAACTGTGACATCTACAGTGTTAACAAAGATTTCCTAAGATTTGACCTGGCGACCTAGTTATTGACCCCAGATGACCCATATTTATACTTGACCGTTATATCATTAAAACAAACGATTTGACATAGTTTGGTGAAGATCCAATAATAACTGTGAAATCTACAGTGTTAACATGGTTTTTCATAAGATTTGACCTAGCGACCTGGTTTTTTACCCAAGATGACCCATGTTCGAACTCGTCCAAGATATTATGAAGACAAATATTCTGACAAGGTTTCATGATCATCCAATCAAAACGGTGACTTCTAGAGTGTTCACAAGGTTTTCCAGCAATTTGCTCTAGTGACCTAGTTTTTCACCGGAAATGACCCATTATCAAACTTGACCTACATATTACTAAAATAAACATTCTGACAAAGTTTCATGAAGATCCAGTCAAAACAGTGATTTCTAAAGTGTTCACAAGGTTTTCCCTTATTTGGCCCTGGTGACCTAGTTTTTTACCCAAAATGGCCCAATATCGAACTCGTCCGAGATTTTGTTGATATTAACGTTCTGACCCAGTTTTGCTAAAATTGAGCTAAAAATGTGGCCCCTAGTGTGGTCACAACATAAAGTTTGACGACGCACACCGCATGACGCCTGACGCCGGACGGAGAGTGATCCTAATAGCTCACTTTGTCACTTTGTGACATGTGAGCTAAAAACACATACATAAGCCTTATTATGACATGGTTTTACTTGACTCTTAAATGTGGCAAGTAGAAGGAGGGACTATATGTTAACAACTTACCTCTACTAAAGATTTTGGTGGTTCTTCTTCTTCTTCTGCCATCACTGGTATCAAACTTCTCTGTAAAAGTAAACAAATGACATACAGTCCATAACACACACAGAAAAAAATACCAATATTACTCAGGGGTGTCAATAGAGCCAAATTAAAAATCCTGAAAATCATATGCAGCTGACCATATTTGCCAAACAAGAGGCCTTCAACCACATTGTTTCTAAATTTAACTCTAGTTTGTATGAAAGAAAATCCTTCAGAGCAGATAAAATTGACCATAACTTTGTCATCTCTTGAGATATTTTCACAAAATAACTTTTACTTTGCTAAAAAAGCATAGCTCTTTCAGGACAGATAAATTTGGAATTCAGGATATAGCTGATATATTTGTACTTTTCCTTTAAAGGCATTTGTTAAGAAATTTTACTTAACAAGGTTTTACACCAAAATTAATGAATATTAAGATCACATAATACAGATGAGCCTTACCTCCTGAGCTGCGTCAATACCAGCTTGTCCAGTACAGTATGATCCTTTAACTAATGAACAACAACATTTATAGCCCCATTTACCAGCATTCCAGTATGAACCCCAAACACTCTACAAAGAGAAAATAATAAAAAAATAAGCATTTACAAAATGACCAGTCAATGAGACTAATTTTATAATACAATGTATGTCACCTGACCAGTTTTCTTGCATATTTTTGCTCACAAGCTTGACGGTTCCATTCTCATTTTATAATGAATAAATTTGACAATTACGATGTTGTTATGATAGATAAATATGACAATTATAAATGTGGTGAATTTATAATAAATAGATGTGACAATCATCATGTGGTTATTTTTATAATGAATAAAAGTGACAATTACTGTGTGATTATTTGTATATACGTCCTCTTCATACTTAGATCGTACAACTGGTTTCTCCGCACCTTTCAATATCTTACCATGTCTTGAATATTCAACATAATCTTCCTGAAATACAAATAAGTTCAGAAATATAGTATTTAACATGTGTAGATGGTTTAATCAATAAAATAATTTCAAAAGTTCTTAAGATATGTATTTAATGATTATGAAACAATTTATACAAATTGATGTTAACGACTGCTTTTCTCGTCAGTTACTAGTACTAAGCTGGTCCAGGAGATGTGAAGGTAAAAACGGAATATAGTAATGTGCATCTCAATACTTTATATAAATAATTATGTTTTGTGAATAACCCAGGAAGCCTTCATGTTTGAGTGGATATGGGCTCTGGCTAGAATTCCCTAGCCCCTCACAGCTGTGTGTTTGAGTCTTCATGTGACAAAGCTGTCTAGCTAGCTAATGTAAGTTTGGTGATTCAACCAAAGTGATGTCTGGGGTCTTTCCCAGTCGTTAAAGCAGGAAAAAGTTGACAAATGACCCAGTCTTTTGGTAAGACATTCAACCACATAGAAAATACTGTGACACAACTAAGGTGTACTTACTGTTTGTGCTAGGAGTAACTGTCTCGGAACAGCTTCAAGATGTTCCTCACCCCCGTATTTGGCTAGAATGCTATTTTTAGCCTGGACTTTTGTGTCTTGTTTTCTCTGTTTTACTTCTCGTGACAACAATTCAAGTTTTGTTGGATCAGCCTGAATGTGAACGTCAGTTCCGTGCTCATATGCATCCCAGGCAAATACTAAAATAACATTTTAAAAGTTTTAAAAATTAGAAAAACTAAATCAGTCTTTCCTGTTTTATGTCAATTTTGAAAATATTTCTGTTGGATTTCAGGTGTTTTTTATTTAAACTGGGTGCTAATAAAGGGGGATAAACATACATAATAGAGGCAAATTTGGGAATATTCACAATGCAAATAGAGGTAATTTATATTTTTGGGGAAAATATAGCTTTTTTTTAGGGAAGATGTTATCAGTGTCAATTTCTTGGTAAAGAATACCTCAGGGTTTCAATAAATTGATTTTGGTTGAGGATAACAAGATCAGCAGTACTACAAACAACATGAAATATTACACAACAATGCATAATAATTACATAGTGATTAAGATATTAAGGAACTTCCATGACTTTTAGCACACATACATTTCTTCATCTAAGAATTCAAAGAATTTACTATCCTAACTATTAAAAGATATGTATGTCTATGTAGATAATATACTTAGTAATACACATTATATGTGACATACCTTGTTTCTTAGCAAAGTTCTGTGCATCTCCCGAGTACCTCACAAAATTATCACCATGGAATTGTGCTCTATAAATTAAATAGAAACAAATTTATATATTCCTAGCATCACACAAATATATCTACTGGAGTTAAAACAAGCTCAAGTTCAAAGTGCATTGCCTTTGATGCCCAGTCAAACCTGTGTTAGAAGCCACCTTTAAATAAAGTGCCACTGATCATTTAGAACAAAATGACCTCTGAATAAAGGGCACCTGTCAATAAATACCACATTATGTCCTTCCCAAGGGTGGCCTTTGTTAACAGGTTTGACTGTATTTTGCTATTAGCAATGAGGATACATTCAACATCTGAAGTTTCACCTTTACAAGAGTCATCTTTTAAAGCAAAATATTTTTTAAATAAGTTTAAGTAAGTAATATACAAAAAATTGTATCAATGAGAATGAGTAGCAAAATAATATCATGTTTACTTCAATATATATTATGAATATAAGTAAAATCAGTGACAGCTAATAAATACAAATTTATTTGGTTCAACAAAATAAAGGGAGGTAAATCTTGTATACAGAAGTATCTTACTCATGTTCTTTTCCTGTGTTTTTGAAGGGATTTTCTCTCATGGACCTTGTTTTAGGGTCATAGTATGCTGAGTTCACATCCAAGTTATGTAAATACTGAAATTAAAGAGTCAAAAACGTCAAATTAAAAACAAAGAAAATTTTCAACCATTTTGAAAATGAATCAATTGACCAATTAGTTTTCTGTTTCTATTTTTGCTCATTTAACAGTACCGCGAGTATCACATAAAATTCATCATGAATTCAATAACATAATACTTAAGTGCATATGGATCACAGTCATACAATGGATAGTATGATACATTATGCAAAAAAGACTTAGCTACTAGTATCTAATAAATGCAATAATGTGACAAGGAATATATGTGCTACTACAAAAAAGATGTTGAACCATTATATCAATCATCAGTGAAAATGACAGATTTAAATGCATACATACATAATTAAAATGAACTTGAAATGTTTGTTACATAAGGCTACCTTAGCTTTGTCTTCTCTGATACGTAGATTTCTAACAGTGATACGTTGTTTTGTCTCAAACTTCTGACCCGGCATGGAGACATCATCAGCATATTTATCTTCATCATCAGAATCATCTTTGTCCTGTAATTTATAAAAGACAAGCTATCTATAAATAAACAATAATACCATTTTTGATACAGATATCTATATATTCTGTATTAATTAACAACTTTGTATAGAGTGTAACTCCCGTGAACAGTCAACTTTGAACAACAGCCACCTCCTTGTTACAGTCAATATACTAGTAATCCAAAAGACATTTTACTATGTTTTCATTCTCTCAACAACAGCCACCTTCTTACAACACCTATATATATATAGATCTGTGTCTTTCTCATTGGTGACTGTTGTAGGGAGGTTGCACTGTGTATCAACAACTTATAAATCCATACCTTTGTTTCGGTTTGTTCCGAGTTATCTTCTTTACCGTCCAACAATTCTTTTTCGATGTTATGTTCTTTTAACATTCTCTTTGCCTGAAAATAATACAATGATCTTGTTTATTTAAATCTAACATGATAGAGAATGTGTTTTGTTGCTAAGCATATTAACTCTGAAGAATTACAGGAAAATCTCAAATGGCAACCACCTAAATATCGGGAACTCCTCATTATAATGACAACCACATGTTTGGACTGGTTAACAACATTTCAACTCTATTCCAACTAAATTTGGATTGATCATCAATATTTCCTCTGTTTTCCAACTATACAAAATGGCCACCCCTTTTGACAGATCATTGACAACCTTATTTACTGATTATTTTTATCCTTAATGTGGTCTTTAATATCACAGATTTATGGAAAAAAGAAAAACGATTCTGCAGTCTGAGTACTTAGGTATGTAGTTAAAAAGCAAGCACTTTGTTACATACCTGTTCAACTTTTTCAAACTGTTCATAGACTCTTTGATGTTCATCAGGATTGTAACCATTCCATCTATCACGTTTTCCTTCATAGTCAAATGCTAATTCAGGTTGTATATGTTCATCTGGAGCAAAGTTATCACAAGTATACTTGGCACCAATTTTTCGTGGTCTCTGTGTAAAAAGAGATCAAATAAAAAGAATTTTAAGAATTAAAAACAAGATTACTTAAATTGTATTTTTGAAACTCAACAATGAAGTAATATCAAATTAGTCTTTAATTTTTAGTATTTCATAATCAGCGCATGATTTAAGCTCAGTACACTGGCTGTCAGAATTGAAAATGTTCAATACTTTATTTTAATATACACCAGATGCGAAAAAAGAGAAATTTGTGCATGTACAAGGTCATTATTCTTAGTCTCAGACTTTAGGCAGGTGTTTTAAGTTGCAGGCTGTATAAGTAAAAAGCAATGTATATAAAAACTGATCTATATATAATTATGATTATGTATTTCTGTCTGTCTTAACAGTGTAAATCAATAGAAAACAAGAAGTGTTCATAAAACACTGATGCACCCTAGTAAGACTGGTTAGTAAGACCTTGACCTTTGACCTACTGAACTTAAATTCAATAGGAGTAATCTACATGTGATGACCAACCTCCAAATCTGATCTGAAGTGTTTAGGCAATATCGTTCTCTAGTTATTGGTCGGGAAAGGTTTGGTTACGGACGGGCTCACTGAAGTGACGTTGTGGGGTGCCGCCTTTGATCTTCTTTTGATCTTCTGAACCCCACAAGCAACTTTTTTGGACCCCATAAGCAAAAATTTTCCATACAATGGCAGTTTGTACGTACTGGAACCCCATAACGACAACTAGTACTTACCCTAACCCTATAATGTCACCTGGGTGAGTAAGGACAGACCGACAGACATGGGCAAAGCAATATACCCCCTTCTCTTTGAAAGGGGGCATACTTAAGGATAACACATGAACTGCTTTCTACCAAACATAATGGAATACTCACTTCAAGACAATCTTTCTTTTTATGAGTCATTGCTCCACAATTTTCACATGCTCCTTTTCTGAATTTAGTGGCAACAGGTCCCTGTGAACAGTAAAATACCAAATGGCATCAATATATTAACAAAAAGTTCAGTTGAAGGGTAAAATTCCTCCAATGTATTGACTAAATTCATAGTTGTATGTCTCTGTGAACAGTGAAGTACAAAATCCCACTGTACATTAATCAAATTCTTTTAAGACCTTTATATTTAAAGCTTCAAGTTTCCATATTGATTCTAAATTATGCCTATTTGTATCTTTTTCAACAGCATATTTGAAATTAATTCTTACAATACAGTTTGAACAACAACAACACATGTTAAAATTTCTTTATGTTTCTTTACGTTTCGGCATTGCGCCTTTGTCAGAATAATACATAATAATAAACAATGGACGTGACGTCATGTAATATTTGACCTTACGTTAAAGGGCGGAATATATACATGTATTACATAAAATAGAACATAAATTAATTCTTACAAATTGTTTTCGACCATCATTTGAACATGTTTTAATAAACCATAACTTAATGAGTATAACATACATCCTTGACACCTTTGTTGAACCACTGTGATGGCTTGGAGAATTCATGTTGTTTTTCTGGTTGAGGCCTTTGATGTTTCAATGTTGGACGATTTTCCCCGTAGTACCAAGGTACTTGCATGATATACTGTGGAATATGTGGGTTGATATCTCTGAAACAAGCAGGAAGAAATATTTAACATGGGGGCCAAGATGGGACCAAAAATTAGCAGACAAAGACCCTGATGTCATAATTACATAAACCACAAAATTAAAACATAAAACACCATCATTTATTTACATAAAAAAGTGAATGTTTATCTTTCAATTTTGATTTATAAAGATTAAAGGAAGGAACTCTTGTTTTATCCTGAACAATGAAAAATGAGAACAAACTTAAACCTGAAAATAACAAGGTGAGAAAACACTGTTCTTTATAAAGAAATCTTTACAAAATTGTGAAAGATTCCACTGCTCCTATGGATAAAAATTTAAAAATGAATTAAAATTCTCATTGTCTTACTTTCCCTCTTCATCTTGCATAGCAGGGACAGTTCCTGCTTTACGTGCCTCTTCCAACTCCTTCATTTTCTTGTAGTCCTCTCTGGACTTCTTTTGTGGCTCTTCTGAATCATCACTTGTTGTCTTAGCTTGCTTGGCCACCACCGACGGTGGCAAGCTTGTTGAAAAGGACATGGTTCTTTTGCTCACTTGTCTGTCTTAACTATGTTTGTTATTCTGAAATAAGAATTTGCAATTTCAATGAATATTATAATTTATTGTATAAAATAGTACCTCCCATTTATTTACATTTGGTTATTTTAATGGAAGGGAAGAATTCAAAGTGTCATGAATGGTCCAAATACTCTTATAGTTATAACTTATGCACTGAGTATTTAACTGCAGCAGTATGGTATATAGTGCATGAATGTATTTATAAATTGACTGTAATAATAACAGTTAGTAGAGCATCTGACTTAACAGCTGCATTTCACAGGTACAAGCTCTACATTGGGTCTATTATTTTCCTCCTCCTTTTGAATCACATAACTGTTAACAAAATGATAACATTGTTATTGTTCATACACATGATGAATAAATATTAAATTAAGAACATTAAGTAACATATGGGCATGAACATGATGTCATGTCATTTAGAAACTGAGTAATGTACGTCACTGGAATTAAAAAGATTGTAGGCACTGCGATGGCTTGAACTAAGTTGAAGTCCAATTCCACTATTTAAAGCTAACGCATCACAGCAGGGTGCTCCCTAGACTTCAAAAGTCGGGGGTCAAAATGACCCTCAGCTGATAGAAATCTGAAGAGTCAACAAAATTTCCTACTAATGTAATAGTAAATTTGACCCTTTGGTTCCATTTCTCAAGAGTCAAAAAAACTTATTTAGCAAATTTCAAGAGTCAAAATGCCATTTTAAGGGTCAAATGAGAGCCCTGATCACAGTGATAAATTTACATACATGAAGCACACAAAATTATGCACACACTGATAACATTGATTTAGAATCATAATTCCACAATAAAAATGTAGATATTTATCTTAATACAGTGGTTAAATTTCCTTGTTTTCTGACGGTTTATTCACAAACAGGAGACTATCCGACAACTACTCAAGTCAATAATTCACGAATATCTTAACTAATCAAAATTCAGTAAGCAGAATATAAATAAATATCAGTAAAATTGTTTGAGCATCAGTCATTACATACAGTCTACCAAATAAAAACGTTATGCATACCAAAATATACCTATTATTATTTATTTTATTTTTTGTAATCCTCAATGAAACGTTTGATGGTGTAAATTCCGTACAACACGTCCAATCGTACCGTAACGTAATCTAAACGGGAATGTGTATTTTCCTGCCGTTTCGGACGCGCCATTTGGCCAGAAAATAGAAAAAGTTGTAGATTTCCGGTCCATGTTTTTATTTCTTAAGCAAATTTTGTAATCATACTTAAGCTTAAAGTTGAACCTCGGCTTTCTGCACAAATAAACAATTTGATATGTCTTATATATGATTTTGATCGATGTGTTCACTTAGTCAAAATTTCTATAAAAAAGTAGATTATTTATATATCCAAAGACCTAGCTACTAGTATACATACATGCATGTATAGGTATTTGATATATCCAAACTCGAAGGCACTAAGGTTTACTTTTTTATTTTATTCAGCATATTCTTAATATTTATATCATATTAAAGTTAAAACTGATAGTTTGAATATTTTGAAAATCGGTTTTAATATTATAAATTTATATTTTTTGAGCGGCTGAAATCGACATTAACATTTTTTGCAAGTTTATTTGCGCGTAGAAAAATCCGAACGTATATCCCCATTTATAACTCATGCTGGTCAGATACTACGTTTATGGTTAAATGATAAGATTTCACAGAAAAAAACCCTAGGGTTGTGGAATTCGAACCCATAAACATATTTTTATAAAAGAATATCAAATATTTATATGACTAGAAAGCTAAAAGCCTTGTCTTAAATTCAATGCATGGTTTATAAAACTAGTAAATAAAAACAAGGGTGAAATCAGTCCATTCTTATTCCTTCACAGCGCTATAGGGTCGGTGAAACAATTTGAAAACTATGGATACAGCCACAGTTACTATTAAGGTCTATGCGCAATACACTGAATGTTTTATATTTGAATCAGTGAATTTAATATGACTCCAATATGTTTGAACGGAGAAAGGTGCGCTAATATTTATAATAGCATAAATGTCTAATCTGTACTTATGCAGCGATTGATTTGAATGGACATGATGATTTATTCTATGAATGTATATAGTACATAAATAAATTCTATAAATAACTTTATTATGTACAGCGTTGTGTTCAGTGACGAATGACGAAGTTAAAACTACTGAGCTATGTATACATTTATACAAAAGTCAATATATAATAATTATTGAACGCATTTAAACCGGTAAACGTATTAAACTTCCTGCATTAAATTTCCTCCATTACAGTGGGCATAATTTGCTGTACGATCGGCGGTATTTAATCCGACTGGTGCAAAGTGTTTTAAGGAAACGAATACATAAAAGTCCTCTCGGTAAAATGTGGGAATTTCCCTAAAGTTTACATCATTGTACGCAGTGTAGAGGATATCAGTGGAGCAGTGGATGAACGTATTTTACTTGCTGTTATTCATAACACTTAAGATACATATTAATCAGTGGAAGCAAGTTGTCTGAAACCATCATGAAGGTTTTCTCATCTATGGTGATAGTTTACTTTTTTCTGTATTTTGTGACAGCCCGAAAATATGTTGCGGAATACACGATTGAGGAAGTTGTTCGTGAGGTGGACATAACTCGTACAATCGTTGATGATGAAGAGGTTATGTGTAAGTGATTTTTTTTTTGGAAATACTTAATAACTTATATCACGCTTATAATTAGGGATCGGAACGACACACGTGACAGGTATGGTGTTGGATCGGTTTTTAAACTTAATAATTCGAGTCACCAGACAGGTTCGATCGTAAAAAGACAAAACGTCGGCTGTGAGAGCTTAGATGAGAAACCCAATCGAACGCAATTGCAGTCATGGTTTTAAGAATTCAAAATAAAACAACTATCTGTCGTATCACCATCGTTGATAGTAAATGACATGTTATTTGAAGAAAATAAATAATGTTTTATATTAAATAGATGAAATTGTTTCAAACACAGCTGTTCTATAAATAGTTTTTTTTTCAATGATATTGAAAAAAATACGATAGTGGTTTTGGAAACATTTTTTCTTGCTATAAAGTATGCACGGGAGGAAAACACACCGGATTCCTCTGATATAGAATAAACAGAAACTCTTAGGACCGATAAATGTATATGCTTATGGGACTTTAATTACTTATATCCCGCTTATAATTAGGACAGGTATGGTGTTGGGTCGGTTTTTAGACTTAATAATTCGAGTCATCAGGCAGGTTCGATTGGACTCTCGTAAACAGACAAAACGCCGACTGTGAGAGCTTAGAAGGGAAACCCGATCGAACGCAATCGCAGTCATGGTTTTAAGAATTCAAAATAACTAACTGTCGTATCACCATTGTTGATAGTAAATGACATGTTATTCGAAGAAAATAAATATTGTTTAAGAAGAAATTGTTTCAAACGTTATTGTCATGCTGTTTGGTCACGGTAACTTAATAGAACTGTCTCTTCTACCCATCGGATGGAATAGTCAGAAGAGCTTCTAAAATTAGAAGACGACCAATCTAAAAGTTCGGAAGAGCTCTAGCTGCCTCTTCTGGCAGCTCTTCTCTTCTGTGTGACCCATCGAACCAGCTCTAGCCTATGCTATTCCATGGTTATCTGTATAAAATTTGTATGAAGTTATCTGTCACGGGGACGTAACTCGTTTGCCTGTTATACCCTCGTCACATCATGACCATACGTTCTCCACGTCCAGGCAGAACGTGGCGAGAACCTGGTAAACATGATAAGGATGCCGTCTTCGTGGGAGAGAAAGACGTGGCAATACATCGGAAATGTCAAAAACAAAAGTGGTGGGGACATGATCAAGGACGCAGTGGTTTCGTTAGTAATTAAGGACGTAACATGGACGTGACTAAAACCTAGTAAAAACTTCATTGGCGCGGTACAAGCGTGTTGCGGACTTGAAAAGACAGCAAGCGATTTTCACCGCGTTGTAACTGGGTTGTTACTACACTCTTGTTACGTCCGTGAAGTTCTCACTACGTCTCAACCAGGTGTATGCTATGACCATATAGTACGTCCACATCACGTTACAGAAGACTACACTAACTTCTAATTCTGCCCAGTCACGTCTACAGCACGTTTGCAATAGGTTCACGTAGCTTCCCTGTCGGGTTATTTACAAGCAATTGGTATAAATACTTGACTCATACACCATCCGTTCATTTCCAATCGACAAATATGGTAACAAATGAATGCCTTAATCAATTGGCAATTCTAAAAGGACAACAAGCTATTTTGGGTGCCCAAACTGGCATTTGTCAATACGAAAAAGTAGAAGAAGGAACACGAAACAACATAGATCCTGTTGTGTTCAACCCTGACTTTCAGCAGAAGAAGAAATATTGCAGATCAGCCATCATTACGAGTTAATGACAGAGCTAATAATAATGGATCATCAACAGTCCTTCTTTAACTTCCTGCTGAAAATAATTCATGATGCAGTTTTTATACCGAGTCAGAAAACACTGTAAGTACATTATTAGCACGTATAGAAAGCGCGTAATGCAGTCTGCATGGACGTAGTAAAAACGCGATCATGAGACCAGGCCCCGAAGTTATAAAACTTTATATCGGTCTCTGAGCTCAAATCTCATACCTTGTCTTTTAATATTTCTAGGTCAATTGTGATCAGACAATTTTTATATCATTGATACACTAGTCTGACAGCGTAATTGATCAACATATGATTTTAAACATTAATCGGCGCTATCTTTTCAACCTTTTTCAATCTTTTTACTTTGAGAATGAAAATGAGATTTGAGCTCTGAGACCGATCTAAAGTTTTATAACCTCGGGGCCTGGTGACAACGAGAGGCTGCACGTGTTATGAAGTTACTTGTGATGATCAACTCAGAGGATCTTAATGGAAATATGAGTTCGTCTCTTTTTTGTGTCATCCTCGGAATTTTAGTGGAATTTAGACATAATTTATTATGCATCGTACTAAAAATATACATAAATTCGTAATAGTACCAAATAGATAAATCATTATCTGTTAACCAGTGATGGTGCATGAATACCAAATTGAAAAACAACAACATTTTGTAGTTGAAAGTAGAATCTACATTACTTCTATATACAGCCTTTGACGACATACACTTAACACAAAATATACCCCACCCACCCCCAATATAAACGGCAACTTACTCAAAGGGTTGAACAAATTATCATTTTAAGATGCAAATTTCGTGTGTTCCGATGTACCCAAGCGTACTTTGCAAAAATTGTTTCGAAAACCACGTGCATGTCAAAATAATTATGTAGTTGGGTTTATAAGTTTTTAACAGACTAGTGTAATATACAATCTTTAATACACATATTTACCGTGTTTGAATGTCATGACATTATGGCAAAATTAAACTTAAGTGAATCAATTTACAACGATGGAGAGTAAAGGTGATTTCCAAATATGTAGAGTTTATTCTATCATGCATTAACGAAATTTCCTTTTACAAAACAAATACTTATTCAGTGGTTTTCTTTATGAGGAAGAAATTAACCTTATCATAAATACACAGCTGTTTCATGATATGCAAACATCATTTAATCGTTTACTTCCGTTTTGATGATTATGACAACAAATTAGTCGGGAGAGACAAACTCTTGACATTTACTTAATGAGTGTTGATCACGATGTATTTATTATCCGGTGTAAGTTTTATTTCAAATTGATGGTCGCCTCTAATTAAATATGGTGGAAAATACATTTACTTCATACAGATTTCGTGCCATAACATGCATCACTTGCACTTACATAGTAATATACGTATTCAAGGGAAATAACTTGTATTGACGAATATCAAATTTATTGAACTACTTCAACGATTTGCAATTGGCTTTCTGAAAAAATGCATCGTCTGTTGTATGAGCGTCAAAAACGACATGTGATTTATTCTGAGACAGATTCCCAAACTTTCTGGTGTTTTTAAAATACATGTACATTATTACCTCTTTAGAGCGGCTCTCTCTTGAGAAACAACCTTCCGTCAACAAAAGCTTATTTTATTCCCACTGCACGATTTAACTATTAATTTAACCTCTCTAGAATAACAATCTCTCAACATAATATTTCTCTACTCCCAAAAGGTGTTGTATTAATTAGAGACGTTACACTGTACATACATTTTGTATTTTTATTTATTTTAGTGCCAGGAGAGAAAACGGACAAAGCCAACAGCCCTTATCCATTCGCCTCTGGACTGGTGTCCTATAAATGTCTTGAATGTATCTGCAAAGTAAGTTGTATCTGTTATGAGTAGTTTCTGTGTATTTGAGGTTTGAGTTTTAACATTGCAAGAACAACCAGTGTCAGCTCGTCGCCTGATTCTTATAGTGCTATATCTACATTTATTTTAAAAAATAATTTGATCTACATGTTTGTGACAAGAAAACTTACGAATTCATCATAACCAACATACAGCATGAATTTATTATTTTTGCACGAAATTCGCTTTCTGAAGATTGCCAGTTTAGAAAACTTTCTGACTTGAATATAATTCAACAGTTAAAGATTTATGCTTTCTTACATATCGAAACCCCTCTTGAGCGTTTATACTGCGTAAACGCCCGAACAATTAGAAACAATATCCTTAAATATATCATATAATTTGGAATGTCTTTGTAATGTTGTAAATATGTAATACTCTTCAATCACGGAGGATAATAAACATTCTATTCTATTGTATCAGGTTATGATGGCATCCCGCCTACACAACATTTATTTTTATTTGTACCTTCAGTTGGAATCCAATTGTAAACCGATAGGATGTAAACAAGATGTTGGTTCCCTGTCTTGTGGGTACTTTCAAATCAAAGAACCATATTGGAATGATTGCGGGAAACCAGGTGGAGGTACATATATATACTTTGTATTAGGAAATATTTGTCTGTTTACCAATTCTTCATTTAATCCGTTTGCATGATTTGATTACAGATCTATACGGATGCCATATTAAAGATTAAAGATTTCGCGTTCTAAATTTGCATTAGTGTAATAAGATCTGAACTCTCATAATTTATCGTAGCTGTTTAAATATGCGACGGGGTCCGGAACGTAGTAAACATTCAAGTACCCGTGGTTGCTGAAAACTTAGCGGAAATGTCAACGTTTGACTTTTCACTTGATTTATTTAGCATTTTCTACTCTTCTGTTATAGGTTGGAAGAAATGCGCAGATGACGCAAAGTGCGCATCAGGATGCGTTGAGGCATACATGAAGAGGTATGCTCCAAGGTCGGGATGCCCAGCAACCTGTGAGACATACGCTAGAGAACATAATGGGGGTCCAAAAGGGTGTAAAAATCCAAATACCATTGGTTACTGGAAAAGACTTAAGGCAATTCCTGGATGCGGAGATGTCTGACTTCCAACTTGAAATCGAATTTTTAATTAGCTTTCTCTCTTTTTAAAATCTCACTCTTCTGTCAGTTTGCATAATATCATATACAGTAAAACCACTGAAAATCAGACTCCCTGAAAAACGGACTTTCGTTTCAAGTCCTATTTTTCGAACTTTATCAAACGTTCTCTGAAAACCGGAATTCTAAAAAAACTGGACTTTAGCCCTGTCTGAAAGGGGTCTGATTTAGGGGCCTGATTTTCAGGGGTCTAGATGTATCATGAGTGTGTTCTCCTATAAATATTATCATGCTCGTATTGCCATGGCAGCGACACAAACTGAAAGGGCTCTTTTTGATATGCCTATATACACATGTAGCTGCAAGATAACGCGTGTTACCAGTTATAGCTAGCTGTTACTTGTGAAAAGGAATTAAGATGAAAATTTATTAATGTTATAAGTTTATAATAACAAACCTGCACGACAGTTTCTATTGTACATTCAGCTTAATGAGCATCGTACACACTCCTTATTACATAATGTATCATTCTATAGTGTGTATGTTATGTAATATTATGATATAAAGATAAAAGTTAGAACATTGTATTATTGTCGCTTGGTGTATATTTAAACTATTGATGCTGTATACCTTTCATGGCGAAATAAACATTGAAACTAAATGTTTGTAATGACTTCTACTGCTATACCTTTCTTGGAGAAATAAACATTGAAACTAAATGTTTGTAATGACTTCTACAGCTATACCTTTCTTGGAGAAATAAACATTGAAACTAAATGTTTGTAATGACTTCTACTGCTATACCTTTCTTGGAGAAATAAACATTGAAACTAAATGTTTGTAATGACTTCTACTGCTATACCTTTCTTGGAGAAATAAACATTGAAACTAAATGTTTGTAATGACTTCTACAGCTATACCTTTCTTGGAGAAATAAACATTGAAACTAAATGTTTGTAATGACTTCTACTGCTATACCTTTCTTGGCGAAATAAACATTGAAACTAAATGTTTGTAATGACTTCTACTGCTATACCTTTCTTGGAGAAATAAACATTGAAACTAAATGTTTGTAATGACTTCTACAGCTATACCTTTCTTGGAGAAATAAACATTGAAACTAAATGTTTGTAATGACTTCTACAGCTATACCTTTCTTGGAGAAATAAACATTGAAACTAAATGTTTGTAATGACTTCTACTGCTATACCTTTCTTGGAGAAATAAACATTGAAACTAAATGTTTGTAATGACTTCTACAGCTATACCTTTCTTGGAGAAATAAACATTGAAACTAAATGTTTGTAATGACTTCTACTGCTATACCTTTCTTGGAGAAATAAACATTGAAACTAAATGTTTGTAATGACTTCTACAGCTATACCTTTCTTGGAGAAATAAACATTGAAACTAAATGTTTGTAATGACTTCTACTGCTATACCTTTCTTCGCGAAATAAACATTGAAACTAAATGTTTGTAATGACTTCTACTGCTATACCTTTCTTGGAGAAATAAACATTGAAACTAAATGTTTGTAATGACTTCTACAGCTATACCTTTCTTGGAGAAATAAACATTGAAACTAAATGTTTGTAATGACTTCTACTGCTATACCTTTCTTGGAGAAATAAACATTGAAACTAAATGTTTGTAATGACTTCTACAGCTATACCTTTCTTGGAGAAATAAACATTGAAACTAAATGTTTGTAATGACTTCTACTGCTATACCTTTCTTGGAGAAATAAACATTGAAACTAAACGTTTGTAATGACTTCTACTGCTATACCTTTCTTGGAGAAATAAACATTGAAACTAAACGTTTGTAATGACTTCTACTGCTATACCTTTCTTGGAGAAATAAACATTGAAACTAAACGTTTGTAATGACTTCTACAGCTATACCTTTCTTGGAGAAATAAACATTGAAACTAAACGTTTGTAATGACTTCTACTGCTATACCTTTCTTGGAGAAATAAACATTGAAACTAAACGTTTGTAATGACTTCTACAGCTATACCTTTCTTGGAGAAATAAACATTGAAACTAAATGTTTGTAATGACTTCTACTGCTATACCTTTCTTGGAGAAATAAACATTGAAACTAAACGTTTGTAATGACTTCTACAGCTATACCTTTCTTGGAGAAATAAACATTGAAACTAAATGTTTGTAATGACTTCTACAGCTGTACCTTTCAATCAAATACTAATTATCTGCACAATAATTGTTTTATTATCGGGGCTTTATTGATGGTACAAACGTTAATTTGCGCTTGATTAGATTATTGTTGGTACTGATTATAGAACCATTTTAGAGAATTTTTCTCTAGATAAAGAAGAGAAATCTATGTTCAATCATCTCCGTGCCTGGTAACACTACATTCCTTTAAAAAAAACAATACGACCTTGTTCTAAGATAGCACAAGAAAACATGGCGATGTGATGACAACATTATGATCATGTACATAAATATATTAAATTACACATAGTTTTTGTTGTATTCATAAATGTGTATGTCCTCATGGACCGCATTCAATCACACTGCCATTTCGCCATCTTATTTTCCATTTTTGCATCATCGTAATTACAACCATTTTGAAGTAATGATCAAAACGCGACGGTGTGTCTTTTAACCCAGAGGCTACCGGCATGTGACAAATTATTTATTTTCTTTCGATTTACACCGGAGTGGGTATGAAATCACGAAGGAATAAAGAAATTTACTCTGTAGCTAATGAAAACAAACTTAGGTCACATCGATGGCGAGTAGTACTTTTTGTAGGTTGAAGGGCTTGTTGCTCCAGTTCAGAGCAATATATGGATATAAGAATGGATGGTGGTTAAAGAGAAATTATTTCTGCGTCGACTAAGACCAGGCTTTTAAGAATCGGTTCAGAATTGTTACAACAGGACCTTGATGAACATGACCGGTATGATTTCTGAGCCCAGAAGTTCTATACCTTTACTCTATAATATATATATGCTGAAAAAAATTTTTTTTTAACTTTATTTTGCTGTTATCACATGCCGGTAGCCTGTGTTTTAACCTAGAAAGAAGGTGGCTATGTATATATAGGTAATAAAGAAAACTGTTTCTATTGTACTACTAGTATTGACATTAATTGATTACATATATATACTGATAGTCCAAACAGTTAATCTAGAATTCAGTCTAAACATCCAAGACTAGACTGAATTTTATAAAAACGGTGTCATGTTGGTCTGCTCTATAGTTAATTAGGATCCGTGAGATGAAACTACAACATGCATTCTTTTCAAAATCAATTATATCATTGTAGATTTTTTTCTGATTAGATTCATCAGGGTCTTTCAATTGAATGGTCTGGACTTGTGCTCTTAAGGCGCTTATCTCTGTATAAACATCAAGTTGTGCTGTCGATACATATCGGAGAGCTTTTTTCACGTGTGTACAGATAACACACACATTTTCAATTTCCATTTAGTCAAAAACAAAAAGCAGAAAATTAAAAGCAAAATCACGGGTGAACTGGGTAATGATCTTACTAAAATGTGTTGTAAGCATTTAAGCGGGAGATGATTATTAAAGACGGAATCAATTAAACCCATAATGACTGGTCAAAATGGCGACTTCGTCAAAAAGGCTCAACTTCATGTATCATTATTATTTCTTAGCATCGGAAGCAATATGAAAAAGTAACTGCATGAGTTACTTCAACAACCTTGAAATTAATCCCGAATACATCACTATATATGACTTAAAAGGGTTATATTTACTTACGAAAAATGCACGCTCTGCGACAACAATCTAGATCTGGGCTTAAAACGAGTTTTCGTCCATTTATATACCGTCGGATTTCCACATAAATAAATGGATTTTATCCTAAGAAATTGGTCAAATTAGAAGGGGATACTTATGATCTAACTTTTCGTGGATCTGCACCATTAAAATGATTAGTAATTTGTGAATATTTGGGTATCTATTTCAATGCGATCGTCACCGTTTCACAATGACGGCCATCTTGCGCGCGATCACGTAATCGCTACCCAACGCTTTAATTTACGGAGTCCAGGCCCTTCTATTTGAGTGACACTGGTATGGCTAAAACACGTGGAAATTGTTATGGAAGAACGACAACTCTGATAGAAAACAATTTGTTATACGGATCATTTACCTCCCTTGAAAAAAGAAAACCACTAATAAATAAATGCTGATAATACAAATGTAGTGTTAACTCAGCTGTAGTTTAAACTTGAATTGTAAATAAGTTTCTTTACACATTGATACTGTCCGATACTAACCAACTTTGCGAGGTAACCATCAACTTTTCCTTTAAAGGTTTTACGTTGGAATATTTGAGTAGAAAGAACATTTTAAAAAGTGATTGTATACGTTATTTTTAATTCGAAGTGTATGGATTTCACTTGGAGAACCGAAAAATACCCATTTTAAAACACTTTTTTTTCATTATTGAATAGGTATTTCCTAACTAGGGTGTGCACCCTAGATAGTACTATTTTAAGACCCCTGCCAAACATTAAACCTCGCTTTCAAAACTATGTAAATGCACGAAAACTACATGTTATGGTGGTGTTGAATAAACATAAATAAGGCAAATGTATTTTAATACTTAAGGTGGGTCGCGGGTTTCCTTCCGAAAAGTGTTCAGTTTCTAGAAGTCAACGCACATGAAAATCTTTTTGCAAGCACATCCTTCAAAATATTGACTAAAGCAAAAATGATGTATTCAAATGATATTTCCATTGAAACCGCTAAAAAACGGCCACCTAGTGGAGCGATATGTTGTATGTTTTGTTTTTATTTTCGCGTTATTTCTTGTACTGCTCCGATAATTTTGTATATTGAGCTATGAAATTTACTGTGCACAATGCTGAATCATTTACAAATCCGAAAAAGTTAATATAGCTTCAATTTGCCGTCCTTAAATCTTAAAAGGTTTTGATCGAACTCTGTAGTGGTGGCATTTTTTCGGGAGGAAACCCGTGACCCACCTTAACTAAAACCTCGTATTAATAAAACACGTTTTTCTTACTGTGCACGGCCTGTCTGACATGTTTCGTTGTTTACTGTGACATAATTAGAAATACAAGTCAAAATAAGAAGTACACATTTCTAAAAATAGACCGAGGATACCCTTTCGGAGTCAATACAACAACGAGTAATAAAGGTTCCTTCCATAATTAATAGCAATCTTTGCCGAAATACTTCAGCATGTGCTAGATATTGTCCGAATCAACTTTTCCGTCAGTTCTTTTCTTCACATGCATAATTTGAGAAAGGAAAGCAACTGACCCCCTTTAATAATCAGAAAATTTCGTTGTTCTATAGTTGAATATGGCGAACTTACATCTGAGAAGGTACCTGCCTAATGACGTCATGTGACGGGCTGTTGGTATGGTAAAGTAAGGGATTACTCATCACCAGGTTAGTGAAAGCTCTTGTCTAATGACGTCATGTGGTAGACTGTTGGTATGGTGAAGTAAGGATTTACTCATCACCAGATAAGTGAAAGCTCTTGTCTAATGACGTCATGTGGTAGACTGTTGGTATGGTGAAGTAAGGATTTACTCATCACCAGATAAGTGAAAGCTCTTGTCTAATGACGTCATGTGGCAGACTGTTGGTATGGTGAAGTAAGGATTTACTCATCACCAGATAAGTGAAAGCTCTTGTCTAATGACGTCATGTGGTAGACTGTTGGTATGGTGAAGTAAGGGATTACTCATCACCAGATAAGTGAAAGCTCCTGTCTAATGACGTCATGTGGTAGACTGTTGGTATGGTGAAGTAAGGATTTACTCATCACCAGATAAGTGAAAGCTCTTGTCTAATGACGCCATGTGGCTAACTGTTGGAATGGTGAAGTAAGGATTTACTCATCACCAGGTAAGTGAAAGCTCCTGCCTAATGACGTCATGTGGCAGACTGTTGGTATGGTGAAGTAAGGATTTACTCATCACCAGATAAGTGAAAGCTCTTGTCTAATGACGTCATGTGGTAGACTGTTGGTATGGTGAAGTAAGGGATTACTCATCACCAGATAAGTGAAAGCTCTTGTCTAATGACGTCATGTGGTAGACTGTTGGTATGGTGAAGTAAGGATTTACTCATCACCAGATAAGTGAAAGCTCTTGTCTAATGACGTCATGTGGTAGACTGTTGGTATGGTGAAGTAAGGGATTACTCATCACCAGATAAGTGAAAGCTCTTGTCTAATGACGTCATGTGGTAGACTGTTGGTATGGTGAAGTAAGGATTTACTCATCACCAGATAAGTGAAAGCTCTTGTCTAATGACGTCATGTGGTAGACTGTTGGTATGGTGAAGTAAGGGATTACTCATCACCAGGTTAGTGAAAGCTCTTGTCTAATGACGTCATGTGGTAGACTGTTGGTATGGTGAAGTAAGGATTTACTCATCACCAGATAAGTGAAAGCTCTTGTCTAATGACGTCATGTGGTAGACTGTTGGTATGGTGAAGTAAGGATTTACTCATCACCAGATAAGTGAAAGCTCTTGTCTAATGACGTCATGTGGTAGACTGTTGGTATGGTGAAGTAAGGATTTACTCATCACCAGATAAGTGAAAGCTCTTGTCTAATGACGTCATGTGGCAGACTGTTGGTATGGTGAAGTAAGGGATTACTCATCACCAGATAAGTGAAAGCTCCTGCCTAATGACGCCATGTGGCTAACTGTTGGTATGGTGAAGTAAGGATTTACTCATCACCAGGTAAGTGAAAGCTCCTGCCTAATGACGTCATGTGGCAGACTGTTGGTATGGTGAAGTAAGGGATTACTCATCACCAGATAAGTGAAAGCTCCTGTCTAATGACGTCATGTGGTAGACTGTTGGTATGGTGAAGTAAGGATTTACTCATCACCAGGTAAGTGAAAGCTCTTGTCTAATGACGCCATGTGGCTAACTGTTGGTATGGTGAAGTAAGGATTTACTCATCACCAGGTAAGTGAAAGCTCCTACCTAATGACGTCATGTGGCAGACTGTTGGTATGGTGAAGTAAGGGATTACTCATCACCAGATAAGTGAAAGCTCTTGTCTAATGACGCCATGTGGCTAACTGTTGGTATGGTGAAGTAAGGATTTACTCATCACCAGGTAAGTGAAAGCTCCTGCCTAATGACGTCATGTGGCAGACTGTTGGTATGGTGAAGTAAGGGATTACTCATCACCAGGTTAGTGAAAGCCCCTGCCTAATGACGTCATGTGGCAGACTGTTGGTATGGTGGGTGAAGTAAGGATTTACTCATCACCAGGTTAGTGAAAGCTCCTGCCTAATGACGTCATGTGGCAGACTGTTGGTATGGTGGGTGAAGTAATGAATTACTCATCACCAGGTAAGTGAAAGCTCCTGCTTATATAGTGACGTCATGTGGCAGACTGTTGGTATGGTGGAGTATGGTGTACTACACATCACCAGGTTAGTGAAGCCCTTGGTGCGGACCTCATAGTACTCACAAGAGCTTTCGGAAGGTTCTAGCAATATGTTACACCGGCCAGATGACATGGTAGTGACAGAGAAACAACCACAACAGCAACTGATCATCGCTTAAAGATCATTCAGGTCTCAAGAAACCGATTACTCCGATCATCCCGCTATACCTACGACGTAACCACCGAATTGCCTCTGGTGTGGATGTTCAGTAACGACCGACCCCATGCATGTTGTCCCCGTGGCCGATGAGTAAATGGACTGCAGGGAGGGGTCAAACGTCTGCACTAGGAAGCGATTTCGCTGGGCCTTATCAAACTAAACAAATCTTGAATGAGTTATAGCTAGCCATTTCAGACCGTCCATTACAGTCTCGGAGTGTCCAGTAATGAAATTATACCCCACAGTGCTTATACCTAGGAACCAGACTGAGAGGGCGCCATCGAACTGAACATGACCTACGTACAGTAAACCTCACATACCCGATATTACACAATTCTTAATTGTTCATTCAGATTATTTTCCGGCAAATCCCACAAAACCACTTGAAAAAGAACGGCAAATGCTAAATCTATTTATCCAAAATCATAACATTTATGACGAATTATACATACATGTATATAATATATACGATAGATTTCGAAACAATGGTGCAACAAAACCTTAAATTACACAGAAATGATAATGCCCCTGGTACTTCCAGGGACGGTTTCAAGGGGCGCCCTCCCCTGCCTAAAAGTCCCCGACTATATATAGATAGAAATAAAATATCATTAAATAAAATAGCATTCAATTAATCAATTCTTAACCGCTCTGATCTTTCCCTTTTTGTCGGGTTTTCTAGCACAACTCCAACCAATTAAATGAACTAGAAAACGGACCCAAAACTCACCAGAATGCACCATTTCACTTCTTCAAATAAAACATTGAACGCGGACCCCACTGCCTACTTTCCAAAACATTACGCCCCATCCCTAGCATGAAAATCTACGCATTCCATAATTGTGGCTCTCATCAATTATGAGTGATATGCAGTAACAGGATTTAATGGTGCGTGACTCATATATAAATTGGTATAATGATGATTCTGTAACGGGATTTCACTATCATGCACATGCAAAATCGAACAAGTGATTACCGTAATTCTATCTTCGTGGTCACATGGCTAGCGGAGAGTAAAACACTCGTATACAGTATAATACGTGTACATGTATAGCGCACGTTTTGTGAACTGAAGTGTGAGAACAGTGTTAAACAGTGTTTTGTTTTTGATTACTGATTTAAGGAGTTCCGGTTTAGATTTATTTACTTTGGGGCCTGCTATACCGTTAGTTTAATGGATTACTGCACAAAAGAGATCCGGTAACATGATACCGTTAGTTTATATTTTACGGAGTTATAGGAAAGAATTATCTCATAATTTAGGGAGACTTTACTGCGATGGATACAAGGACGAAGAATAAGGTCCAGCATGTTTTCATGTGTATCATGTTGCTACATAATGGTGCTGCTGGTGATTGTGTAGCAGATAAGGTAGGTACTCACATTTTATTTACATTTTGTAGTTTTAGTGTCTTATCGTTTCGTGAGATATTTATTACAATTAAACCTGTGTTAGTGGCCAGCACCGAATAAAGGCCAATAAGTGACCATGCAATCGTTCTTAAACACTCACTGATTATTAAGATCAAAATGACCTTCGAATAAAAACCGTCAGTAAATACAGGTTGCATTTTTTTCTTTTCTAAGGATGGTCTTAGTTCAAAGGTTTGCGTGGCTTTGTTTGTTTGTTTTTCTATTTATTCGCTCTAAAACAATCAAATGTACTGTCACAGTCTGATTTGATCTGCATATTTACTTGTACATTGTATTATCTAAAATTATATACGAATCTCCGTTAAGTGATTTTCTTTTGTACAATGTTGTGTTCAAATGTGATTTCTTATACATTTTATAGTACTTAATAGTTTATGGTAATTAGAATGCACATACTCATGTTCGTTCATTACAAAATGATACTACAAATGTAGTACATATCTTTTGATATAAAACACGGATTTAGTGTAACTAGAATCTATACTGCAATGGATTCAATGTGTACAGATAACCTCCGGCCTCAAAATCACCCTATTGCCTAAAACATCGGACTTGATATTAATGATATTGATCAGTGTTTTTCCCGCTATATTTGCTGCTTTATTTGAACAGTTTCCCCTAGAAAATTATATTCCCATAAAATGGCCAGAAATTTCCCCAGCCAAGAAGTGATCGTATAAAAAAAGAAAATATAACAGTTTTCACACCATTGTCACCAATTACAGTGTAGTAATATTTATGTTTAAGAAATAAACAACTAAAAAATCCCATATTCCATAGAAAATAAATGTTATTTTATATTTCCCAATTTTGAATTTGTTGCGCTAAATTTCCTCTTTTGGGTAGTGAGAAAGATTTGAAAATCTCAATATCAAGTTGAGGTAAATGCAATATTGAAAACCAGTCCGAAGATCGCTATAATAATGTGATATCTTGATATTCTCTAAGTAATGATTTTCTGAAGCCTGTCCGGTTAGCGCAGTGGTTAGAGCATTGGTCTACCGATAAAGAAGTTGTGTGTTCGAACCCCGGGCGACGCTCACACTAAATTGTCCCCCATCTCTGAATTATGTGGAGTAGCTAGGCAGCAGCTGGTGGATAGGAAGTTGTTAGTACTATTAAGGCCTAAATGAAGTCCAGCTGGTTAGGATAACTGCCCGCAACGATATAACTGAAATAATGTTGAAATTGGAGTAAAATCCGACGAAATAAATAAATAATGATTTTCTGATTTTATATATATATTTTTGAATATAAAACATCAGTTACGTCCGGTTCCATAGTTTAAGAACGATATGAATTAATGAGTTTTATGACAACTAATGCTATTTATTTATATTTTAAAGACAGATAAAATAATCATATTTTGGGCGCCGAATGTTATGTTTCTATCTCCGATATCTCAAGAACGAAATAATTTGATAATGAGTCGCCCCTCGTATTTTTAAAAACCGTATGTTTAGGACAATATAGAATCAGATAAATAGAACATAAATATAAAACATCGCCGCGTCACATGACCAGTGTATTAATTTCATATACAAACAAACAGACCTTTGGTATTACAGTAAAATAATTAGAAGCGGATATTGCACTAAACTTATACCATCATATTCCTTCTGTTATCCGGAAGTAAGTACGAAACTATCCGACCAGCCACTCTAAATCATGAATAGATACAGTGTAATCTATGTCGGAAGTCCGGGGATTAGTGGATGAAGCTATAGTCTGAACCTGTGTTTAACGACCACTTTTGGAGAGGTGAATAATGGCCTGTATACAGAGCTAAGTAAAATCAGTGAAGTTTTTTTTAAAGTACGTACAGTGCAAACTTCCCAGAGCAAGATCTTTGGGAGTAGCAAAATTATGTTGTTGTTGAGAGGTTGTTGCTCTAGAAAGGTTAAATCAATATTTAAATCGTACAGTGGGGAATAATCATGTTGTTGTTGAAGAGAGATGCGCTAGAGGGGGCCTCTCCGGAGAGGTTGTACTGTAACAAGAGGCACGCTTAAAATCGCCAATTACCAAATAAGTTATGAAAACTATTTTAACAGACTACACCATGCATGGTGTGATATATTTTATATCCCAATACCAGACACATTTCACGAAGCTGTTTAACTAGCTGACAGAAGGTGACTGGTTCAATCATTGACCCTGGAAAAGTTGCTGAATGACCTTGGCTAATGTCGTGAGGAGAGAAAAATGATGATATGTACATCTATTCAATATTAAAGCCCTTATTGGTTCCCAAGGATTTCGACTTATGCTTCTATGGTTAATTTGGACCTTTTCTGACTGTTAATGCACAAACACAGTGTCGATGACCGATAGATCGTTACTATAAGATCATTTTAGGTACTTAATATGCACATTTGTAGAACATTTACAATTTTTTGTTATTTAGTATCATTTAGTAACAAAGTGCCCTGACATTTCTCATGAACTGAATGTCGTTTGAATATAAATCAGTTAAAAAGGTGCACTGCACGTTTATGTCATTTACATGAATTATGAGATCTCCTGATAATAACGTCTGTCTGCTAGAATATAATGTATGTATTAAAATGTTTGTATAATGACTGGGACTAATATTCTGTATGCACTGTTTATATTTGTCTCAGATATTGACAAAGATCTAAGGCGAACTTTGACTTCCATAAACCTTTATAATTAGCACCCAGTTGTCTAAATATTGGTTATTTTAACCACTGGGTTAAATTTGAAGTTGGTTTAAATTTTGAGTTAAAGTTTGGTAAAGCGATTGTATAAAACTTTGGTCAAATTTGATAAGAAATTACACGTATTTCCAGTAAGATTTAAGTGTCTGCTGTCAAGATAATCAGTTTGTTTACTTATTGTCTGAATTGTTTAGGACACCCAGGGTTTGGTACAACAAGGACAGCCATCTTGCTTAAAATTCTGTTTAACTTCTGGTTAACTCTCGCTGGTATTCCAGCGAGTATTTGTGGGTTGGGCTATGTAAACTGATATGCCTAATACTACCTGTCAATAACTCTCTGTTGTTTAAAATAGCTCAAGAATGGGTGAGTCATCAACTGACCACTGGTTAGTAAAGTACTCCTGTTATATAGAAGCATGGCTACTCAACATTAGCACGCCGAGTGCCTCTGTTAACAAACAGAGAGTTTATCAGCAAGTAGCCACACCTCCCGGGGAAATTCAAATTCAAATTTTCTGTTGGACAGGTTTAAACTTTTTCTCAAAGTAACACTTAGAATCAATATATTACTAAGATTTTTGGATGAAATGTTTTGACATGGAATAATTTACCATTGTGAGAATTTTCAAAGAATATTTTTCTGTAGTTTATTCAAAAATTCAATAAAGGGCTCTCTGATATGAAACATGCATAAAAATTTACAAAAACCCGCCCCAGCGCCATCTAGTGGTTTATATAGTCCAGTTACGCCTTTAACCACCCATTGGTCAAATTTTATCAATGTTTGTACAAAAGGGTGCTGCATCAAATAATGAAGCAATATTTAATTAAGGTTTAACAGTAATAAAGTTTCCTTTTAAAAAGGAAAGGCTTGGCTGGTTGTTGCTGATAAAAGTTAGTTCTGATACCATAACTAAATTGGTTCATTTTATTTCGTCTTGTTGACCATTTTAGTTATGGAATTGTCCTCTTTCAAAGTCAACAGGTAGTCTGAAACATCGGTATATTTTTCTATTTATAGATTTTCCTATAATTCATCGTACTGTACACAAGTTTTAAATTGCATCAGAGAAAGTGTTTCGCAAGTTAAATTATAGTAGGGGTGTATTTCATTAATTAATTGATCCTCCGCTTATTACCTTCAGCAATTATGTTGATAATTAAACAAAGAGCTAGTAAAGTAAAAATAATTGAGACTGCGTTAATATATCTTATCTTTTCGTGCCTTAACGGTTGATGGAACATGCCGATTTATAGTGAAACATCCCGATTTTACAATGAAATCGCAAATGTGTACATCAAGATCACGTGACAAAATTATTGGCGGCAATAGTGTTTCGCAGGTTTCATTATAGAAGGGGCTTCCTTAAATTCTCTTGAACAATCCTCCGCTAATATGTCTTTCAGTAATAATTAAAATAATTGATTTAAATATATTGTACATAGTAACAGAAAAAATAGACAGTTTTAAAATGTGTACATTAACGTGTAATTAATGTTAATAGAACAAACCGATCTTTAGTGAAACACCCTGATTTCATAATAGACTAGCACAGTGAAGTTGGTACACTCAAGTCATGTGATACCGATTCACACAGTAAGCGTAAACCAATCACCGGACTGTTAACATATAGTTCTCAACCAATCGCCGGACTCTTAACATTTTTGTGCACTTGTACCCAGCTTTCGCATTGCATCTACCAGCATCTAGGGAACAAACGTAACCGAAAACAATACATAGGCTTGGAGCCGTAGCTCCAAGCCAAAAAAAAAAATTTGCTAGTGACGTAAAAACACGTGACGCGCATTTGTGGCACGCAAAGCTCTGAAGTTTTCATCAAATGCGCGTCAAGTGTTGTTATGTCACTATCAGAACCGGATTCCTACACAACAACAAAATTTTAAACAACAAGTTTGCTCTTTATATACTTTATAGACGCCCTTAGAATATAATTATGTATATTGATTGAAAGAATTTCGTAAAGCACGATTTAGCGAGATTGTTCCTAATATCTTATAAGAGCATCATGCTTTCCATAGCAGTCACTCGCTCGACGCGCCTGAATATGATGCGGACCAAAGTACTACGAAATTCTACATCCGCGATGCAATTGTGAAACAAGTTCCCGTTTCATTTTGCAGTGCAAGTCTATGCAAGTTCAGAATCCGTGAGTACTTTCAGCGCAACATATCCAGTAATAAATAAATAAACATCCGGGAGTTTCTTGCTGCAAACAGAAACATCTACTGATTTGTTCTGATAGAAAGCAGTTGTATCATACTCTAATCAGATTTTAGTTTGATAGTCGACTTGTGATGTGTAGATACGTCTTCGTTTATGAGATAGTCAATGAACGGAACAATTACATAACGAAGTACTGTGTATAATCCTTACTCCCTACCTGACCCCGCCCTTAAATTATGGACATGTACATGGCCGCATCATGTTTGCTTATGAAGTGTTACCGTGTCCACAGGTTCTATATATGAAGTTTTGGCAAGTATGTCTCTAAAATAAATGACACCATGTCGTGTACATAGTTACAACATTTGACGTTCCGTCGTTTACATTGCTATCACCTTTGACGTTCTGATGTGATATCGGATGTCCCCTCGCGTGCATTGCTAAAACCTATGAAGTCCCGTCGCGTATATGGCTACAACCTATGACGCCGTGACGTGCTTCTGACTACAACCTGTTTCGTCTAATCCGGCTCTTGACTGCAACAAATCTTTTCTCGAGATGGCCTTTTGTATGGTTTATTGTCGTGTAATTGTGTTATTTAAAAGACGTGCACTATATTCAATAAGCGTACGTTGGTAAAGTCATAATATATGCACACATTCCTACATACCGGGTGTTTATAAACTTATGTTTATTAACTTATTGCGGGTCTTTAAGAGGGTGCTGTGTGTAATAAGTAAGATAAGCTCAAGTTACTTTTATATGGAATTTGTAGTCTAGCTACCGAACAGAAATACATCCTTGATACTTTTCGGCACGATCTTTTTCATTAACATTTATATCTTTATATTATCATGTTTTTTACGAATAATAAGTAACGACATGTCATAAACTATTCACTGCTATGACATATACCGCTTCTTTAAAAAAATCTAAAGAAATGTTTTAGCCAATCAAAATCCTACTTTACACAAACTGTCAAAACATCTGAATCTTACGATAATTATAATAAAATGGGCACTATATATATATATGCGCTAAATTTGTAAGTATAAATGATGGTCCTGCTCATAAAACATTCAGTAGACCATGTTGATCGATTACAAAAGATGAGTATAGTGTAGTTGGAAATTTATCGATAGTTCAGCTTTCTATAGCCGTCATTCGCTCGGCGCGACCAAAGTACTACGTGTTTCTACATTCCCACGTAATAGTTAAACTAGTTCCCGGCCCATGTTGTAGTGCAAGTCTATGTAAGTTCAGTTTCCATAAGTACTTTCAGTACTTTGATTTGTGTAACGCTGTTCAAACGTATATGTTTCATAATTTTACAGATTAACTCTCTTTGGACTTGATCATTTTAATTGTTTCTTCCTTCCCAACAACATGTACAATTCAACCTGGTATAGCAGTCCCCTATGAATATCAATTACCACATGGATTAAAGCCAGTCTTTATAACAAAATTATTCCGCATAATATATTATGAATTTCAAGATAACAGTACGCCTACAGTGCAAAAAATGATTTTATTATTGTTGCCTTTTGCTGGTATTCGTTCAAACACTGACTGAAAACGTGTGTTAATAGTACATTTGATCATTGAGATGACTACATAATAACACTGAGTGGGCTTCCTATAAATCAACGAACATCTGAACTGAGTTGATTAAACAGCACAATGAGCAATGAAAATCGCTGATACGCCTCACAGGCTTTCCATGTAAACAAATACATGCAGTACAGTGCAATTCATACTCTCTGTTCCACGTTGGCTCTAAATTGTTTTGTATCTCAGTGTGTGCAATGTATGAACTGGGTAGTTTATAATTACTCAGTTATCACAGTCCCATATTAGTTATTACATGATAATGTTGCGGATCAGTCATGCAAAGTAAACTAGTTCCTGGTCCATGTTACAGTGCATGTCTACGTAATTTCAGTTTCCATGAGTACTTTCAGTACTTTGATTATATAATGTTTTTTTTCTTAAACTTTCCCACGTGTTTTGTTTACCACAGTCATGCTTTTACTGCATGAAAATATAAATGAAAATATTTGTGCAAATGTATGTTAACATAGAATTCAAAGAAAGACTGTATTACCGAGGAAACTCCCATATAATCACAATCTTGAAGAAACGAAAAAACAACATAGCGTCTTATATAGGAGTTTGTAGACACATGTACAATATGACTGCAGAAATTCAGAGCGTTCAGAGCAAAATAAACAAAATAAACAAATGTGTAATCATTATCAGGAAATCCAAGTATTAGACATGAATTATCTCGTACGTATGAAGTGGTTTCCTCTCATGTATACATGACAAATTACCTCTTCTCTAGGATACCGTATTTTATGGAAATTAAACAAAATTATTGGGTGACATCGTGATGAGGGTGCATACGGGTTTCATAAATTTTGCTTTCAAACAATGAGTTTCTGTCAAATATGTTGCACTACTGTTTGTACACGGTTGACATAACCAGAGGTAGCCTACATTGACAATACCTTACATATGATTTAGATAAAAGAGTCCCTGACATCGAAGACCTTTGTGCAATATAGACACCAAATAATTAGAATGATGACCAATCTATAATTGCGTTGAGCATAGGTCGCTTAGTACATTAAAAGCATAGTGCAAAAACGCTCGGGGGGGGGGGTAGGATTTTGAAGTGGTCGCTTAAGAAAAAGGTCGCTTAATTAATACACGTAGTCGCATGAGCAAGATTGACTGTAGTTTGCATTATTTTTATTTGTTGGAACCACTGTATACATATATCTAAAAAAATCGAAATTGCCTTCATGTATATAGTAACCGGTGTTGTTGTCACTAATTAGAGAAGATGACATAATAATTAAGGTGCATTGTAATGATTGACAGAATTTCTCTACAATTCTGTTTCAGTTCAAAAGTGATCTTGAGCTTTCCACAGCATGTTACAGAAGTATATGTAAGTATTCTTTATTTTTTCTGTATTAAGTGCTGATATTTTGTTTTATTTCTGATATCATTGAACCTAACATACTGTGATGTTTAGGACACACAGACTACAATGTTAAGTAGGGCTGTGGCGAGTATCCGAGTACTCGGGTATTCACGAATCAAATTGAAAAATCGAGTATGAATAATCGTCATTACTAAGATCGTGGTTCGCGATCTTGTTTTTTAACATATTAAAAGTGTATTCTTTGTCCTTAAAAATTCCTTTTCTCTGAATAAAACTTGTCTCATCATGGACTACTTTGTTTGCCAAGATTTCCAATCTGTTCTTTAAATAATGATGCTGGTAAATCAATTATCTGGTAGGGAGTACGTATAAATTTAAGCCATAGAACAATTTATATTGATTTACTTCATTATTCCTAAAATGTTTTAGCTGTCTTCAGGACTGGAATTTTGAAGTTTTAGATGGGTTACTTGATAACAAAAGATTCGTGATTCGATTTGTGGATCGTAAGTGTTGAATCGTGGATTGGATCAAATCGACACTTACCCAACGATCCACAGGCCTAATGTTAAGATAAAGTATTTCGTATTTATTTAACTTTTGTCTTATCGTAAATCAGGACTTAAATACAGTCAAACCTGTGTTAGCGGCCACCTCCGAATTAAGACCACCCTGTGAATAAAGGCCATATTTTGTCTTTCCAAAGAGTGACTTTTGTGCACAAGTTTGTCTGTACACACAATAAGTCCTTGTCATAAAGTTTATATGGGCTTACCAGTCAAAGTATCTGAACATGTGTCGTAAAAATATTAATGTGTATTTTGTTCCATATACATGTATGTGAGGCTGAAAAATGTTGATAGTTTGACTGTGTTTTCTTCAATATTATTTTTTTGTAATTATCGCAATATTCCAGACTTATATATTTGTATCGCATGTAGTTTTTATGCTGAGCACTTTTTTCCAACCACATATTTTTTTTATTTGAACTGCGTTGCTTAGGTATCCACGAACGAAATTAATTCTAGCAGCCAAAACAAAAATTGGGAAATACAATCACATAATTATTTGAAGTGCGTTGCTTGTATCCTTGAACTTTTTACATCAGCTGTACAGATAAGAGAGAAAATTGATATATCTTTACATTAATCATAAACTTGTTGTCAAACAGTTTCTTATCAGTTTGTTAATCAAATACATTCTAATTTCTACGTGTAATTCTTAAATTATTCAGATTTTATTAAACAAATCTATACCTAATGTTTCAGAGTGTCAATCTACCATGAAGCATTATTCTACTTTTTTTCTTGTAAATTTTATGTTACTGATTTAAATGGGTGATATCACGTATACAGGTGATATGATATATTCAAAATTGAATTTTGTTAGTACGTATTCCAAATTATGATACCGACTAATTAAAGAATAAGATAATTATGATGTATCTAGAAGGAGTCAACCTATCTTTTATTTGTGATCATTTTGTAAGTCTTAGGGATCAGTTATATATTTCCAATATATCAACATTTGTTTACAATATTTTATATCACAAACTCAGTTAGGTGATAAATTCCTGACTGTTGTGAATAGATGACGCATATAATTATTTATTTGATACGAACAATGTGAAACGATTCAGCTATTAATTCACTCACTCATTTGTTATTGTTCTCGATAGTGGTACCATGTACCTATTTTAGATTGCGTATATTATGAAATCAGATCAAATTGTTAAGTGAAGAATGATACAAAACCCATGTAATAGAAATCTCATAAAACGATCCATATTTGTCATGATAATGTGACATTGTTGTTGTTGTAGCCCAGTGTAGCTTCGGAGCACTGCAGAAAAACCACCCGTATCAATATAATAAATCAGCATTAAGACAACAGAGAGCTAACAATTTTAAGGTGACCTCATTTTGTCAACTTGACGAGCAAGGTCTGAACCAGTCTGGACTGAACATACAATGGGAACTACAAAACACGAGTATGTATACATTATTATACTATTGTCTGTTTGTTTTACGCGTTTTACGCCCCTCTTCAACAGTCAGAGTTATATGAGGTGGACAGTTCATCTAACCATCGTTCCTGGGAAGAGCCAGCACTAGACGCCCATCCTCCGTAAGCAACTGCCTACTTTCTCACATAAAGAGACTTGGTCGGTAGCGGGACTCGTATTCACGACCCTCTATCAGTGAGAGGTTACATTAATTTGAAGTCAGCGACCTGAACCACTCGACCACGGAGGCGGGTTATTATACCATTACTATCAAATCCATTCTTATATCATTATCGATGACACCATTATTAGTAGTAGCCTTTTCTTAAGATTTTAAAAGAGGTGATTGACGGTCGGGTGGTAACGTGTTGGACTACTGAACGAAGGGTATTGGGTTCGATTCTCGGCTCCGCCATCTGAATGTCTCAGAGACGCATTTTCAGTGGCCCTTCTACCCATCCCTTCTACAGAGCCAAGCAATGTATCTAGAAAATCACAAGAAAAAGGGCGAGGTGTCTATCGATCAGTGCTTTACACCGGGCACGATAAAGTACCAGGAAAAACTATTCGAAAAAAATTGGGATATAAATGCCCGGTTCTCCTGTATTTTATTTCACCCCCCTCTCTCTCTCCCTATCTCTCTCACCCCCTCCCTCCCTCTCTCTCTCTCTCTCTTTCTGGGGTGACTCATAGCTGAACTTATGTTAAATAACAGATAAATGAATAAGATGTCTAAAGATATCACTCACTATCACAATTATTGGTTGGCAAATTTTAACATGTCCGTGCCAGAATAATTCTACCTCTGCTTATTCATAACTTATCTGCAAGCTTGCACCAGCTGTAATTTTAAGAAGCCAAGAAGTGCATGTTTGACTTTACACGTGCACTTATAAATGATAAATCAAACGCCTACCTATTCAGATAAGGTATACCATATGTTCAATCAATTCAAAGAATAATTTGATAATAATATCCATCTTCCGAGTACAAATGTGAAATAAAATTATTCTTAGGGAAAGGGTGTCTTTCTTAATTACGAAATAGCAGTCGTTCTAAGGGAGAAAGACGACATGAAGGATAAATTAAAGGTTTATAATATGGGGGATTAAGGTTTCTTAATTGTTAGGGGACAGTTATAAGGGTAGGTGTCATATGAAGAGACAGATTGCCGTAAGATCAGGCAGAATTCTGAATTCTTATCGACTGATTAACCGAGTAAGATAAAAATGGTGTCAACAATTATTAGTGGTTAAAATAATTGTTTGATTCTGGTGGGCCCGATCTATCCTAATATGTTACCCCTCCCTCGACCCTAGACTTTTTATTCGGCCAGAGGAACAGTAAATCCACCTCATTTTTTTATCTTTCCACACGCTTTCTAGAACAAAAATAATTCCCCATCCTACAAACTAGTTATTTTAGCATGATAACAAGGAATGGTCTGTCTACATTTGTGTTGTCTATTTTCATACTGATAATTAATCCATGAACAAATAAAGTAGGAAATGTTTTAACGACAGTTAAAATGATAATTTATGCATTAAATATGATGGGAAACCAATGTGTTTAGATATGACAAACAGCACTGATTGCAGTATTTAATTAATCATATCAAAATATTTGTATTAATTCATTTATGGAATATTCACAGAGGGTAGATTCAATCCCACATTTCCATATTTATTCAAGTTTTATTTAAAAATGTTTCAATACATGTATTAATCAATAGATATCTTTACTGGGGGCGTGATAATGTGCATACTTTATTAACTTTATTCATTTGAATTATTTAGATTAATATTGCATCATTTTGATGCGGTTTATCAATCTAATGTTTAACGGCCAATTCGACAGTTATGGTATTTGCAGAGCCGCCCCAGAGAGAAGGGATTTCCGATTGGTTTATACCGGTTCTTTATCGTGCCCGGTGTAAAGCATCGATATACACCTGTGATTTTCTAGACACTGGGACATGGTAAAAGCGTTCTGACTACTAAACAAAATGCGGAGCCGAGAATTAAACCCACGACCTTTCGTTCAGTAGTCCAGCGTGTTACCACTCGACCTCCGGTCAGCCCCGTTTTGATGCCAGCAATATAGTGTTGTTTCAATTAGTCTGTAATACATTCTGTGTTTTGTTAATTGCGTGTATTCAGATAATAGTGTTGCATATGTTTCACATTAAGTCTTTGTTGTATGCAGACGGTGTTCAAGGCATCAAAGGTTTTGAAGTCCGTGTTGAAGGTTATCGCCGTGACTTCCGCTGTGACGTCATAACACTTGAACAAAACATCACCAGGGATACGATAGACGTAAGTTTACAAAATCTGAACCAAAATGGACTAATTTCACATACTAATGCAAGGTTGTCAGTCGATCATATGTGAAATTGACCAGTATGTCCTAAAAAGAACAACTAAATACATTAATACAGATATACAAACTCATACAGAATACGCAAATATTCAGGAAATCGGGATTTAAACTTTTGAATCGAAATTTCTTTATCGTACACCGCCATAGCTATTATAAATGTTACGTGATTTCTGATTGGTTAATATTGTTTATAGAGACATGGCGCCGGCGGTGTACGATAAAGAAATTTCGATTCAAAAGTTTAAATTCCCATTTCCCGAATATTTGCGTCTTCTGTAAGAGTTTGTATATCTGTTTTAATGCATTTATTTGTTCTTTTTAGGACATACTTGTCAATTTCACATATGATCGACTGACTACCTTGCATTTAGTAAGTGAAGGTGTGACCGCATTTTTTCCGACCAAACGAAATCGGGTCAAATTCTAGCGTTTCTTGTTCGATTTCTCGGTAACTGGTTGGTCTAGGAATTTAGCTTCGGTCTATTTTCAAAAAAGTTTTAGTAAAAAAAATATATACCTGAAACCGCTGCAAACTTTGATTTGAAGAATTTGTCCGTATTGCTTTGTAATTTTGAGTTATACGCCTTCTTATAATATATACACCAGTTGAATGGGTCGAATTTTGGCACAATTTTCTTTTTTCATTTAAAGTAATTATGGGTTAAGTTATTGTGTTTTATGTAGATTTTACAATTTTACCATCACAGGTCCGTTACTTCTGACTGTGTCATTATATGTTTGTTTCATGAACTTGACCAATGTACAATTCTATTCAGCCTTTCAAGCGTGAGTTCTTTGTCAGTGACTGTGTCAATGCTGTTTCAGTAAAAATCGATTTGCAAAAGCCACCAGCTGAGAGAGCACCAAGAACTACAATTACACAGATGCGTGTGCATGCGAGCATGTGCGAGTGCTACAGGCTGCTGTTGACATAGTGAACTATGTTGTATGTTCTATTGTAAATTACACTGTATAGTGTTTAATAATTTTCTTTTTTTTTATTCTGTCATACAGGCCAAGTTTAATGGGACTGTGTATAAAGTCCATCGCGAACAACAATTCAGAATAACACTCATTAGTTTACCTAGGACAAATGAATCATTTCTGCAGTATGTTGATGTGACGTCACTGTATTGTGGTAAGTGTTTTATTACACGAAAGGGAGACAACTCCAGATTGGCATCAGAACAGGGACATGCAATTTATATTAAGGCTAATAAACATTCTCTAAAGTGTGTATAATGTTTAGTAAATTATACATATACATTTTGATTAGCCCAGTCATAGTTTGGGCTCGTGTTTAAAAAAAATCAAACATTGACTTGATGTGTTTCTTGTCATTCTTTGTTATTAAGGTGATTTTTTTGTCAACACCAAAACTTAATAAAGGCAAAAATCAAACTTATTCAAACAAAATTATACTATCATATTTCTCCTTTGTGACCATCACAGATAGCTTGTACATCTGATGAGTTTATTTGTTAGAATAATGGGCCAAAATTAACATGAGACAAACTGGAGAACATACCTCTCCAAATTAGAGACAAAAAGTCACATTTGCATCATTGGTCAATGATTCTGTCTGATTGCCCTTTCGTTAAAAAAGCTCTAAGAAATACCGCATTCATGAATATTCACCTTTGGGAATAGGCCGTCATTTGATCAAAATCACTCTTTATACACGTGTTATAATATATATCTTCAAGGCTAGGTTTCTTCTTTCCTTGGTTCGACCTCCTTTGTGAATGAGTTACCTTGGGCACATGGTGTCCTTTAAGTAGAAGAGTCTGTCAACTTGGGTAAAACTCTTCATTAAAAACTTCATGTACAGATAGCATAGTGTATAAAACATGAGCTTTACCTGTCTGTAATGAAAAACTTCGTTTGATAACGTGAAGCTTTTTTATAAGCTAGAAACATTACAGTTCGTTCATTCAGTGAGATGGACTCACATGGTGTACTTGAAAAGTCTTGGATAGAGGTTTTTATATAAATTGTTACCCCGTGTTACCCGGTCGTCCATGGTCCGTCCGTTCAAAATTTGGTTTTCGAGCCATTACTCAAAAAATATGTTATGCATTGGTTTCATATTTTACATGAAGCTAGGTGTGTAGAAATAAAATACAGGTCCAAGTTTGATTTCCATTAAATTCCAAACATTTTCACATGAGCTATGGCCCCTTTATGACTTAGCTCTCAGCGGGGGCATTCATGTCCTAGTCTATAAAATAGTTCCGTATATTTCAGATCGAGGTATGTCTTCAAATATGTGGTATTCAAAGACAGCTGATGGTATTTATAATTGGCCCAAGCGAGAACTTACAATCATATTTGAAGAACCTCCCAAAGTTTATAACTTTACGGAATTTGAAGTGTCTATCTTTTCAAAGTCTGCATATGTAGCTGACACAATAATCAGCAATTCTGTAAGTTCACAACATTTTTAGTTAAAAACTAATTTTATTAAATGCGTGCATGTTTATTTTAATACAAACTTATATTATGAATACATGTACTCCCATTGTTATAGAAAGAATCCAGATACAGAAATTTGTTTTGCACACTTATAAATGAATTGGCAAGTCTATTTAAAACTTATGTATTTTTTCAGCGTTTTTTGTTGTTTGTGATAAGTTTTTTGTTGTTTGTGATAAGTTTTTTGTTGTTTGTGATCAGGTTGTTGTTGTTGTTGTTGTTACTGTTGTTATTGTTATTGCTTTACTAATGATGATAATTTCACGTAAATCTTTCATTTCAGACAAATGTCACATTTTATAATATTGAACCTGACACTTATCTTGTGAATGTAAGTACATCTATATGGATACGTTCATACAAAACAACCAAGGCACAAGGTCTTAATTAAAGTAGAAATCTAAATTAAAACGATTATCAGTAAAAAAACTAAAAATGGTAAAATTAATTAATTAAGATTTTGTTTTTTGTTAACTTGTGGAATATACGATAGAAATGATTTAGATAAATTGATAATGTACCCTAACGATAATCAGATAATTATGAAATGTACAAATAAGATACACTGCAATAAACGAAAATGTCAATTATGTAATTGTTTAGAAGATGAATTCCACTTTTTATTGCAATATCCTATGTACTTTGTAAAAAACATACATAAAAAATAGCATTGGCAATATATACAAGTACGGTTAAATTTATTGATCTTTTGAAATCAGACAAGGCTTAAGCCCTCCTTTACCTATTATAAAGTGGATAAAGGTCATTTGAGGTTATTACCAAACCCCTTATTGTCGCGGTAATCAAGACAAGACGGAAGTACTTCCGCGGTCTGATAAAGAACCGAAAAATAGTTCTATCATTTTATGCACATATACAGCGCTATTCGTCGGCTTTCATGAATTTAAACCCATTTTGATATTATCTTTTAGTGTTATTGTATTCATCAAGTATCATGTTTATTTGTTATGTTATGTTTATCAGATGCAGCCTCATGATCCCTTCCGTCAAAACAAAGACTTGTGTCTGTGTAGAAATGATGAGGGACTGTGCAATTCATGCTTTCAAGGTGAATGGGAAATAGGTAAATGTTCAACTACACCTCTGTTATAGATAGTTTTAGACCACAGCAAACTGATTCTTTGTTTTGTGTTTTTGACTTTAATTAAGCCTTTATTTGACAGTATTAAAAGTTTTGTCCTGAGCCATTTAGCTCAATAAGGACTATGCATATACGGTTCGTGTGTTTGAACCTGTTGTGGACATGTCGTCTTGTAGATGGTTTGGTTAAAGCCATTACAAATTTATGTCTTATAGCCAGTTTTCTTCACCACTTCTCATTCAGGTAGAATACATGACACGGTTTATTATAAGTTTTGATATAGAATCAAAGAAAAAACTCACTACTTGGTTCATTGCTTACTTGTATATATACATGCTACTGAAGCACTGTTTTATTCTAACACCCAATCATACAAATTATTTTGAAAATGACATAAAGACTGTACTTGTAAAATGATTACATAAATTACTGAAATTAAAATACTGAAAGTACCCATGGAAAATTAACTTACGTGTATATACTTGCACCGCAACATGGAACGGGGACTATAGTTTAACAATTGCATGGCGGATGTAGAAAAATGTAGTACTTTGGTCCACATAAAAATTCATGCGCGCTGAGCGATTTACGGCTATGGTTCAGTTTCCAACAGTATAAAATCATAAGTCCACTACATGTAGTACATACACATTTCAGAAGTGAAGAAGCCAGTGTTGAAAGAAGCAGAAGACGAGACGAGTTTTATGACCATTATCATAGTGGCAACATCCGTTGGTGTTTTGTTGCTTTTCATAATTCTGTTTATCATTTTTCTGAAAGGTAGGTATTGTGTTAACTTGTCTACAGTGGTGATCCATGAGAAATAAATGCTTTTACTGTCCCACTCCTGGATTTTCCAAAGCAAAATTGCATATACCCGAGTACGCAACAAGTCTTGATAGCACCTTGTAATATCACCTGTGTAAACAGGTTGGTCATTCAGTCTAAATGGATCCTGGATCGTGATAGATTCTACTTGCTTATATACCTTCGTCAACATTGTGCTGAAAATTCTTATAAACGTCTTCACAGAAACGAGTTGTATGTATCTTATACAATATTTGATACATGTATTATTATACCTCACGTGATCTATTTACTGTATAGTCTTATGTGACGTCGGAGGGTGACAATTCGCTAACGCCTCGGTCGACATTACTCGTCTCTGTGGGGTGTGTTTTTATATAATGGCGTGAATTGATTTTGGTAGACTAATCACAAACTTTTGATTTTTACAGTGGTGGCTCCAAGATATGGTATTACATGTCATGTTGGGAATTGTTGTTTTAGTAAAACAGGTAAGTTATGGTATTACATGTCATGTTGGCAATTGTTGTTTTAGTAAAACAGGTAAGTTATGGTATTACAAGTCATATTGAGTCAGAGCTGTTGATGCTTTATGTTGTATCTGTTTAAAAAATCTCTTAATTAAGCTGAGCATCATTTTCGTCATTATTATGCCCGTAACAAAATGAATATTTATGGTGGATATTGTGCAATAAAGCAACCTGTCCGATGTTTTCAGTATTTTTGTGTTACCAATCAAGAGTTGTGTCCGTTCAAAAATTGTATGGTTCAGAAAGTTCATTCAAAGTTCGGAAACTTTATGCTTAGAAACTTTGTTTATATAGTGGCTTGAAGTAATAGTTGTATAAGTATATAGAGAATATAAGTATACTTAAAAAAAGATCTGGCTTTGCTTCTGTTCTTTTTTAAATTCACTCCTACTGATATATTTACAGAGAAAACCAATCTGCTGTGTATTGATGCTTCGTGTAGTTTGGATATGGCGAACACTTTCAAGAAACTTCTTCAGACAGAGTTTAAACGTACAATTAACTACCAACAAGTGTCATATAGTTCGGACTTGTGTAGTCATTTCGGACAACTGGTCAATGAGTTTGGCAGTGAACGCAGGAGAAATTATGTCCGCACTGATCTCTTCTGTTGCAAAAAATACCAAATTGTTAATCAAAACAAATGTGATAGATTAATAATTTGTTTGTTGGTAAAACATCTACAGATTAATGACATATCTCAGATTTATCGAAGTCTGTGTATTGAAAATTCTAAACTGAAGTTAGTGCATTGTGACATGTTGATTATATATTCCACAAGTGATGTTTCTATCAATAACGCATTTAAGCTCTCCAATAGGGAGGGTGTGGTGTCCGGGATTCGTAATCTGTTAGCTGATACAGTCTCGGTAGATGTAGATCAAGAAAACATGGCTAGTTCTGATCATTTACAAGCTCATTGGAATGCTACTGAATCTCCAAGTTTGGTTGAAGTACCAGAAAGAAAAAGTAATTTGCTTAGTGATGACATCAGACATAATGGATGTTGTACGATAAAGGGTGAGATCTGTCTAGTAACCCCGGATACCAGAGAACGATATTTGTCCAATGATTCAGGTCGCGGCCCAAGTCTTAAAGAAGGAAATGGATCATGGGAGGAAATGACTTACAATCCTTCATGGAACAAAAGTCATTTAGTGACAACCATGCCAAATATGCAACAACTTACTTATCAACAAAGAAGCAACTCTGGAAACATTTCATTCTACCCTCCTTCAATTCTTACTGAAGATGACCGTGACATCTGTGGAGACTTCTACAACACTGACACTTCCGTGAAGCCTTGTTGCCATGGCCACAATGATCTGAATGCTGATAAAAATGAAGATGATGACCAATCGTTTGCGTCAATCATGAATGAAATGATGGCTATGAATGAACGAAATAAACCAGGTAGACAAGATCGTAACCTAGAGGATGTGCATACAATTTGGGAGGAGAATGTTTAGATCTTTACCACAAGAAAGTTTAATATGGAAAGGAGTTCCTGTATCATATTTTACATCAATATGTAAATTTTGTACAGTAATATCTGCCAATAAAAATACTTTTTCAATATGTTCTGATTTTATACGTAATTTTACCAGAATTCAGTTAACAGGGATGATAATAAAACACAATTAAAGATCCTGAAAATAATACGCTGCCGACCAGTTTTGTCAAACAAAAGGCCTTCAACCACAATGTTTCCATATTTAAATTGTATTAAAGAAAATCCTCCAGAGCAGATTAAATCTGTTGTTAAACTGCCAACTTCACCACATGGTTGATTTATTTATCTGTTGTTAAACTGCCAACTTCACCACATGGTTGATTTATTTATCTGTTGTTTAACTGCCAACTTCACCACATGGTTGATTTATTTATCTCTTGTTAAACTGCCAACTTCACCACATGGTTGATTTATTTATCTCTTGTTAAACTGCCAACTTCACCACATGGTTGATTTATTTATCTGTTGTTTAACTGCCAACTTCACCACATGACTGATTTATTTATCTCTTGTTAAACTGCCAACTTCACCACATGGTTGATTAATTTATCTGTTGTTTAACTGCCAACTTCACCACACGGTTGATTTATTTATCTCTTGTTAAACTGCCAACTTCACCACATGATTGATTTATTTATCTCTTGTTAAACTGCCAACTTCACCACATGGTTGATTTATTTATCTCTTGCTAAACTGCCAACTTCACCACTTGATTGATTTATTTATCTGTTGTTTAACTGCCAACTTCACCACATGGTTGATTTATTTATCTCTTGTTAAACTGCCAACTTCACCACATGGTTGATTTATTTATCTCTTGTTAAACTGCCAACTTCACCACATGGTTGATTTATTTATCTCTTGTTAAACTGCCAACTTCACCACATGGTTGATTTATTTATCTCTTGTTAAACTGCCAACTTCACCACATGGTTGATTTATTTATGTGTTGTTTAACTGCCAACTTCACCACATGATTGATTTATTTATCTGTTGTTAAACTGCCAACTTCATCACATGGGTGATTTATTTATCTGTTGTTAAACTGCCAACTTCACCGCATGGTTGATTTATTTATCTCTTGTTAAACTGCCAACTTAACCACACGGTTGATTTATTTATCTCTTGTTAAACTGCCAACTTCACCACATGATTGATTTATTTATCTCTTGTTAAACTGCCAACTTCACCACATGGTTGATTTATTTATCTGTTGTTCAACTGCCAACTTCACCACATGGTTGATTTATTTATCTGTTGTTAAACTGCCAACTTCACCACATGATTGATTTATTTATCTTTTGTTAAACTGCCAACTTCACCACATGATTGATTTATTTATCTGTTGTTTAACTGCCAACTTCACCACATGATTTATTTATTTATCTCTTGTTAAACTGCCAACTTCACCACATGATTGATTTATTTATCTGTTGTTAAACTGCCAACTTCACCACATGGTTGATTTATTTATCTCTTGTTAAACTGCCAACTTCACCACATGATTGATTTATTTATCTCTTGTTAAACTGCCAACTTCACCACATGGTTGATTTATTTATCTGTTGTTAAACTGCCAACTTCACCACATGATTGATTTATTTATCTCTTGTTAAACTGCCAACTTCACCACATGGTTGATTTATTTATCTGTTGTTTAAATGCCAACTTCTCTACTTGGTTGATTTATTTATCTGTCGTTTAACTGCCAACTTCACCACATGGTTGATTTATTTATCTGTTGTTTAAATGCCAACTTCTCTACTTGGTTGATTTATTTATCTGTTGTTTAATTGCCAATTCACAACTATGGTCATTTTAGAGTCACCAGAAAGAGAGAGAGAGAGAGAAGATTAGATTACAGAAGAACCAGGCATTTATATCCCTGCTCTTCATATAGTTTTTCCTGGCAGTGCCCAGTGTAAAGCACCAATACATGCCTTGTCCTTTTTCTTTTCCACATGAATTATCAGTGGTATAGGTCAAATGGACTTCACCCACAAAGTACATGAGCTGCAACCAGAACAGCCATGAAAACGCGACCCACATCGTATCATTCACTAAGTTAAGCAGACTTTAATACACATATATAAATGGCTTACAGAACACCTTGTTACATATATCAGGAAATAAATACATGTACTTTTCACCATCAAAAGCATTCTTTAACCCATACAGCCATAGTGCCGTAAGTGGTTTAAACAGAGCAGCCGTACCTGGCAGTGTTCTATCAGTTATAGATTGAAACCTCATAAACATGTAGTTATATATATCGCTCAGTCAAAGGTACTCAAAAATAACATTTTCAGACCCAATAATGTTCCATTGATTTCATAAGGCTTTTTGAGAACATCATTTCATTGGTTACGATTCTTGGGTAAATTTTACATCACAAGAAATACAATATAAATGTAACAAGTCATGTTTACCATAATACCTTTAATATTTATTTGGACAACATACAAGCTCTTACGGCAAGAAGTAACAACACAAGCTGATGAAGAAGCAACAACATCCTGTTTTTAGAATAATCAACGTGTGTCGAACCTAATTTTTATAAGCACAGAACATTACTAAGGGAAGGCAAGTACATTATATATACATATACAGTCAAACCTGTGAACAAAGACCACCATTGGTAAATACAAAATGTGTCCTTTAATTACAGGAGGCCTTTATTGAGAGGTCATTTTGTTTCAAATATTTTTTTTTTTTAAATAATGGCATTATTCTTATGGTGGCATTTATTCGGAGGTGGCCGCTAACAGAGATTTGACTGTACATATCAAAGTGAATGTAATCCATGTTATATGTGCATGTTTAATAAGGCTGTTACACTGCAAAACTGTTAGCAATATGTACGTAAGCAAAACCAGAGAAATAAAATTTTATCGTCTTATCCAAATCATTAAATATCATGAAATGTTTTTGTATTTCATCACAAGTTCTCTATTGCACAAAGAAAAAGTTGCAGTAAGATCAAAATAGACCACTTACTAGTAAAAATGTTTCCTCTAACAAAAAGAATTTGATTTATAAGTTCAAATATCATTCATAAGCAAGAAAAGTTATAAAACTTGAAGCCAGTAGATACATGTACAATTACATACACCGTTGAATCGAATCATTCATGGCCATCTCCAAAAATATTTTGCATGAAATAGAATTATTTCTATCACATAGTAGCACTACAAAACCTTCCGAAATCTGGATAAGATCCATCAAATTTGAAGGTTTTGTGTAATACATTATAATTATAAACAGTATCACTGCAAATAGTTAACAATATACTTCAAGCATGTTATCAAAATAAACAAAAAGTCAAAAGTAACCCATTACAAAGAATGAACAGTATTTTGCAATATGCACACATTTTTCTCATAATTAAATTGAAATAAAATCAACAATTTAATACTTCCACCAACATGCAATTGGTATACTAAAATTTTCCAAAATAATAACAGCATGATCAAGATACTAGCAAATATCAAGCAAAATACCCACAGTATCATCAATTGTAAAGCCACGATAATTACAATTCTAAAACATAGAGAATTATTTATATCAGTAATATTATTCATTGAATATACAATTTACTCACATAATGAAGGTGAATGCAATTTAAAACATGTATCATTCATAATTGTAAATTGTGTTGACATGTCATGAAATTACATACATAATGGCTAATATAAAGTTAATCATAGCAAACTTCCACTGACAGACTAATGTTAAAACTAGGCAAGCTTCAGATGAACTATGCAAGAATTTAATAAAATAAATACATCATTTGAATGATCATTCCTTGATTTATCTGTCACAGTGACCTTTTACTTGGTCATATAAGACTGGGGAACTCCGAATGTGTAGGCTCTTAATATAAAGCCATTATTACTAGTTACATCCTCAATTTTTGAAAAATGTTAGTGATCCAAGATCTGAAGTCTAGTCCTTTAATCATAATAACATGTTGTAATAATTTAAGTTTAATTTAAGATTTTCCTAAATTCTCAATAAAAAGCAAAATCTAACACTACATGAGAACATCAGTTGGTTTACAATAAACAGTCAATAATTATGATCAGACTAGAGTTGTCAAATGATCCAAAATATTTTTAAAATCCTATAAAGCACAAATTTGTTGAATGAAAAGCATAAAAAGTTCAAATAGCTTGTTCACAAATAGATGAAGATACACATCGCTACAATCAATAAACACCAGTATATGTAATAATAAATAAAGAACACTAGATTTCATAGAAGTCAAATTACACCAGACCACCTAGAGAAAAGGTAAGCTTATAAATACAAATGTAATTGAATTAAATAAAGTGTAGTCCATTCATGGAGTATAATGTTTAAGTTATTTTTAAGTAAAATTTATTGCACATAGTTTTATGTTATAAGTCTAGCATGTAAATTTTGCAGTTGGTTGGGATGTATATTTATTGGGATTCTCTGCCCCTTGCCACCTTGTGCAGGAACCATAACTCTTCCAACTAGTACACTGTCCCGGGTCTTCTCATGAAGAACCTGTAAAACATAGGAAAATCCATTGTGTGACTTTTTGGAAAAAATCCCTTAACAAATTATTCAACTTTTATTTTCCTCAATCAATAAAACTGGTAAGCTTTATTTCTTCATCATTTTCTGTAATATTCACATAAACAAACATGGTTTTTAAATGCCACCTTCTCTGAATATAAATCACATGTCACTAGATAATCTTATTATGTTTTAGAAATATTTTTGTCATAAAATAATATAAAGTGCACAAATTCTGCAATTAAAATCCAATTAAGTAGAGGCCACAGAAATAAACAACTAATGAAAATACATAACAAACTATACACTACTGTACATAATAATATCATCTATCATAAAATATAATATCAAATTTCACCCAATATGCAAAAACTGTGATTTCATGTAAAGACGTTGATTTTATAACAAAAGGAAAGGAGGGCGATTGTCTTACAGCCACAGGTGATTGTCTGTAAATAATAATATACATCCAAACCTGTGAATAAAAGCCATCATTGGGATAGACAAAATGGTTGCCTATAGTCACATGGTGGTCTATACTCAGAGGTCAGTTTTAAGTACTCAACGATGGATTTTAAAAGAATGGACTTCCTTGACATGGTGGCCTTTATTTGGAGATGGTTGCTAACACAGATTGGACTATATGTCTTACAGGTACATACCCTGGCAAATTCTGGTGTAGGGAACACAGAGAAATCTGTTCTAACTTGTCCACCTGTCCTGTTAGCAGCAAGTAACATAGTCACCTGTACTTGTAACTGAAACAGCACATGTAACATATTTTATAGTGACTATTCTATTGAAGAAAATAATTTTTAATGATTTTTTTCATTTGAAATGCATAATTTTCAGTGAACTTTTAATGAAAAACATAATTTTTAAAAGTATCTAAAATAATGTTTTAATGCCCAGTGAAGAATCATTTATAGTTTTTCAAATTTTGAAGTAAGACTATGAAATCCAAATTTAATAAATTATCAATCAAACATCTGAAATTTAACTTCAGACAATAGTATTGATTGATACACAAAAATTATATTTCAAAGTACAGTACAACTTCTCCAGAGTGGCCCTCTTCTGAGCAACAACCTCCCTGCCTGCAAAAACAGTATGATTTCTTCCCACTGCACAATTTAACTATAAATTTACCCTCTCCAGACCAACAACCTCTGAACAACAACATAATTTTGCTAATCCTAAAAGGAGCTACTTTGGACAGGTTGTACTGTAAACTGATTCTGAACTATTACCTCTTGTGTTTTCTTTTCTAATACAGTAAGATTGGCAGTATTTCTAACTAGTTGTTGTTGAGGACTGGTTACCATGGATACAGGTTCAGTACCTGGTTTCCTTTCACTTATATCTATCACTTTGGGACAAGAACTCATCTTATGCACAGTCTGAAATATTATAACTTGCAAATATTAAAATACACAACATTCATATATTTACATATATGGTAAATACACTACTCAACATTTGATAACTTAAAGGATCACTAGGGGCATGGCTTGTAGTGATTGTCCTATAATTTCAATGTTACTATTCAAGTGTTGACTAGATTTGATTAGAGTTTGGTCATTCAAGCATCATATGCCAGTGTAAAAATGAAACAAATAATGTACATTGAAGTATTACCTGTATACATTTTTGTATTATATACTTGTATGTACAGACAATTCAAAGATTGAATAAGTGATCCTTATGATATTTTAGTAGTATAATAATTGTGTCAATCTAATGCATAAAAATTGGGAATGGAATTAGAAAATTCACGAACTTTAAAAATATTGGTCATAATCTGAAAATCATAACACTGGAAACTTATGAGTCAATTTATGTGTTTGATGTTAATCAAAATATTCATTTATTTCTATGTTACACTGGCATGATATTTCATACAGGTGACTTCAAATTGATTCTAGCAGAGTTCTAACACATTTCTAATGTTGTATTTTTCTACATTAATTTTCTGAAAATCAAGGTGAGTGTTATAGACAATAATCATGTAAACCTGTAGTAGGTCAGATGTCTTCTTGGCCAGACTGCCAAGTTCAATCTTGCCTGGTACACCGTCTGGTAAATCTCCCATAGCAACAGTACCAGTCTGACTTCCTAAACCGATCTGTTTCTTTGGAACACGTAGAGGTGGCAGCTTGGCCATCTGATCCTAAAACAATGTAATATTGATAAAAAAATTAACATGAATGTACAATAAAGACCCAATAGCTTTTTCTGAAAAGCTACTAAAGTGATCTGACACCTGTCAACAGGGAACAGAATTTTAAACATCAAGGATTTATTTAAATCCTTTCAACATGATAATGGATAAACACAACAGAAGTAATAAATACTACATTGAAACCTCCATATAACAGTCACCAATGGGAAGGACAAAAATATCTGTTGTAAGGAGGTGGCTGTTGTTGAGAGTGAAAATAGAGTGAACATCAATTTGGGTTGCTAGGATACTGGATGTAACAGGAAGGTGGCTGTTGTTCTGAGGTGACCATTTATGGAGGTTACACCGTAGTATCAAATATCTACCTTCCTTCATGGTGAGGATAAAACATTTTTGCATTTTTTTCTGCACAAAGACAATAGTTTCCATCTAGCCATTTTAAGCTTATTCCAAAGAGTGTAAATAAATATTTCATAGAATTGCAGAAAAATATTTAAACCATCAATCTAGATCTAGAACAGAATAAAATAATTGACAAGAATCTTTTCCATAAATAATAAAATATTGAAGAAGCATTATGATTGTGATATAAGGTTATGTAGAACTAATCTTACCCTCATTCTATCTGCAGACAATCTTATATTATCTCCCTTAACACTGTGTAAAGCTTCCTTCAGTGAGTCAATCTGTAACAATAACATTATACATATATTTATCACATATCAACACTGTTGTTGTATACATGTAACCATTCTGGTTATTTCTTTGTAAAATACAATGTCATGTACATACTCGTATTATACATGTGTATGGGCCGGTGGCCTTATTTATTCACAATGAAGTTTTAAAGTTCATATAAACACAATACCATAGGTGAAAACTGAAAATTTTGAAAAAAAAATAAAATCTTTACTTTAATGACACAGAAATAATTGCACTGGACAGATTGTAAAACAACAGAATTTCCAGCACGTTCCGGAAAACTTTCACAAATGCCATACATGTACAAATCAAGTGACCAAATATCTATTCAGGGAAACAAACTAAACTTTCTAATGTCGTTCTTATAAAATATGGTATCAAATAACTTATAAAACCAAGCATATAGTAACATGAATGAACAAATGAATCTATCATCATTCTACTGTATAAAGTATTAAAAGCAACCAGTCCATTCTCAGACAGGTTCCTGAACTTAGCTTCATCAATTAAGATCATTCAGGTTTAAGGGAATCAAAATTGAGTTTTTGTGTGAAAGAATGAATCATTAAAATTCTTTTAGTTACAAGACTTTAATAAAGTATGAACATCAGACGATAAGGAAATAAGTTACCTGGGCAAGAAGTGCTGGGGAATCCTGTACAGAGGTACTGTTGCTAGGAGACAAGGTACCCGCAGAGGCTGAAGCTATAAATAGTAACATTACACATATATCATTGTCATACAATACACTATACACAGGGGCGTCAATAGGCCCAAATTTAAAATCCTGAAAATTATACATGGCCGACCATTTTTGCCAAACAAGAGGCCACATTGTTTCCATATTTAAGTCGGTTTGTATTAAAGAAATTTCTACTGTGCATATTAAACTAACCATAAATTTGCCATTTCTTGAGATATTGTCATCAAATAACTTTTATCTTGCTAAGAAATCATAGATCTTTCGTGACAGATAAATCTGGAATTCTGGATATATCCAGAAGATTGTCACCCCTATATACATCATTCATGATATGAATAAAAGAAACAATACATGATTAATATAGAAAAGATATTTTTTTAATGAAATATGATCATGTGTTTTAGAACAAACACATTTATCTTTTTCGTAACATTTAGGACAGGAATTCAATGGTTGCATTTACATGTACTTTATAGATTTTGTTGGTTCCAGTAAATATTCATAGAAATGTACAATTCAGACAATTAGGGACTTACAATGATTATATACATACATACAGTGTATATATATAATTATAACTTTACCTGACTGGCCAGCTTGTCTTGTTAGACCTTCAAGCAGTGTTTTCTTTGACAACACACTCAGCCGTTCCTTCAATTCTAGTTTCTCTTGTTCCAATGTATCAATGTCAGCTTGTAGAGCATCCATAGTTTGTTCAAACTCTCTGTAAGATGGTGAAACTTTAGCTTAGACAATGAAGAATCAGACTTCTACACTATAAGGATATACAGACTAACAACTAAACAGATATTTCAGTCTACCGGTACTTAGAACATTGGTAGTTCAAAGTTCAATATCCACTCATTCAATAAAAAATTTCAGCCATAATTCTAACAAGATTCACTCACTGAATCATTTATCATAAGATAAGATTCAGTTACAATTAATAAATTCAGTGACTTACTTATTCATAAAAACATTATCTACCATTTCACAATTGTCTCAAAATCCAAATTATAAATTGGATATAAGATAAAACTGGCTGATACTAAAATGGCACCCATGAATGCTATGATTATCCATACCAACATTCTAAGAACTTCATTGACTCAATGTTTGGACAATTAAATAAGCTTAGTCCTACTTCTCCAAATCAACAAATTTAGCTACTTAGATACAACAGATTGTTTCCAAACCATTCATAGACAGTCATGTGAGTAAATTACCACCATCTTAAGTCTAAGTCAGATCGTACTTCTAGTAGGTCTTAAATGAAAGGTCTCATAATATAAAACACACCTGTTTATGCCTTAATTAATAGACAGGTGGTTTACATTAATAGGTTATGTGTACATGTTTGTCTGTACATCCTCATGCATGAGAACCATGAGAACAGGTGTGAAACAGTAACACCTCTGAAAACTGGAATACACTGAAAACTGGAATACACTGAAAACTGGATTTCAAAAAAACTACACTCCCTGAAAACTTGAATTTCCTGAAAATCAGATGAATTTTTATGTCCCCCATTTTCCGGAATATATCAAAAGTTCTCTGAAAACCGGAATTCCTGAAAACCAGACTTTTAGCCCAGTCCGGAAGGGGTTCAGTTTTCAGGGGGTTTACTGTACAATAAAACAATAATTTACTTTTCTTTCTTTCTCAGTAGATTCTGTGCATCTTCCAGTTTCCTCTGTACATCATCCACCTTATCATTAGCATCTTTAGACGCAGTATCAAGTTTCTTCTCCACCAGACCAACACGTACCTGTTGTTCACTTAACTCTTCTTGCTGTCAACGAAAATCAGGAACCAAATATAGATACATGTATTAAGAATTCCTATCTACACAAAGTTCTAAAAGTACTTATGTGAGTTGAACTTCATGCAGGTGGTTTCCGTTTATCATAATCTTTAACAAGAAAGCAGAAGGTCACAGGTAGCATTTCACAAATTAATGCCTCATTCTGGTATCTATGACTACAGTGAGAATCTATGGTAGTCAAAGTTTGCCACCTGTCCACTGATAAAGGTTCTAAGACTATTACAAAAATATATGAGTTTTATTATTACAGACAATGATTTACATCAGTCTATCTGTATCAAATACAACTCTTAACATAAGTCTAAATTTACCTTCATTTTCAGTTGACGACGTAGATCTATAATTTGCTCTTCTTTCCCTTCCATCTTTAACTTGATAGCTTCAATATCAGCAATCTCAGCTTTCACTGCAGCAGCTCTCAATGTCACAGGGGGTGTAGGCTGTAAAAGTTAACAAGGTTTACAAGAAGCTTTCACAATATAGGGAGAAATTAAATACAGATAATTAACAAAATGTAAATGTTAGAAATATGTTATCAGATTAACAACCCAAAATTTATTACTTAACCATAAAGGATCATAAAGCTAGAAAGTAAGCATATTTTTATGAAGTTATTATTCAATAAGAAGCCTTTTCACAACTACTTATCAGAAATGATGACAACAAACATTTATTAAGCTCTACCCTCAGATAATGGCCACCAGTGAATAATATTCCATAAGACACTAATCATTATCCTACATATATTATCTTCATAGAAGATATTGACCTCTAATTAAGGTCAACTGTACATAAATGTCATATTGAGGGGTTTCAGTAGTGCCAAATTGAAAATCCTGAAAATTATACGCTGTCGAGTGTCGACCACTTTCGCCAATAGAGGGGCCTTCATTCACCTTGTTTCCATAATTATCTTACTCAGTTTGTACCAAAAGTCCTTCACAGCAGATTAAATAGACCATACCTTTGCCATTTCTTGAGATATTTTCTTCAAATAACTTTCATATTGCTCAGATAACAACTCCTTCAGGACAGTCTGAATTTTGACACCCCTACATATTGTCTTCAGTAATCCCTGTTTACTGATTCAACTGTCAATTGGATATAATTCCAATTAAAGCCATTAATCTGTAAATCACAAACCTTTTTATCAATGGTTCCATCAAAGTCATACTCTCCATTCTCCATGGCATTAGCAGTCCTGTTCATTGTTCCAACAACCACACCAAATGATAATCTTAAAATAAAATTGTTTCCATGACAACTAACTGATAAAAATATGATAAAATATGAATTAATTTTTTTCCTGATAAAATAATACAATGATTTTCCTAGAGGGAGATTAAATGACCATAAACATGCAACATGTTATCAATTTATATGTTGAAGAGCAAGTGCCTTGTCTGGGTTTTATACCTACAGAGTTCAGACCCAAAGGTTATAAAACTTACAACTTGTTTCCAAGCTCAAATCTTGTCTTTTAATGCTTTAAGTTAAATATGATCAGCACATTGATCTGAACATTTTTTAAACATTAGTTCTACATATATCTTTACTTTGAAAATGGAATTGAGGTTTAAGCTTGTAGGCTGTGAACAAGCTTTATAATCTTGGGGCCAGGTCAATAGCATAACCTTCTGCAAACTCAACTAAGTGAACTGGTTTGCATTTTAAATCTGAACAATTCTATTTACTGAGCTAGTCAGACTGGTTTAGGTAAGACACATTTACACTTGTATAAAAATCAAGGCAAACCTACTGACTTCAGCTAACTTGAAATACAGCACAACCTCTCCAGAGCGGCCAGAGGCTCTCTAGAGAAACAACCTCCCTTCAACAACAGTATGATTTTTTTCCACTGCACAATTTAACCTCTCTAGAGAAACAACCTCTCAACAACAACTTAACTTTGCTACTCCCAAAGGGTGTTGCTTTGGAGAAGTTGCACTGTACTTGCATTTTACAAATAAGAAGAATTAAGTTTAACATATCCAGTTTACTTCAGAATCTATAAACCAGTATATCAGAAAATGGATCTATAGAATCTATATAAGTAAAACCAATAAAAAGCTGGTATTTTACCTCAGACACTCGTATGGTCCTGTGTCTTCCTTTCCATAGACCTTGTCAGAAGCCTGGTAGGCGATCTCCTCCAGTTTCTTTGGTAACAAACATTCTGTGTCTAAAATATACAACTTATTGTTCAGACCATTTTTAATGTACAGATGATAAAAAAGTACATGTGAACAGTAGGCTAGATGTTTTATATAATATATACACATGTAAATTTAAGTTCTTTTGAAAACTTGGACCCTGCTCTAGGGACAGGTATATTAGGATCTGCAGTTTAAAAATCACCAGTTCAGTATTACCGGTAGATTATGCAAATCAGTTTTTATAAGATACAGGGTAACTGAACATCAGTCATTGATTATTTAAAACAAAATAACCTGCATATAAAAGCTACCTGTCAATAAAGGCCTTATAATGTATTTCCCAAGGGTGGCCTTTGTTCACAGGTTGACTGCATCTAATTTCGTAGTCACTAATACATGTGACTTAAAACTAGGAAAAAGCAGGACTGTAAAATGTGAGTGAGTCTGGCATATCACTATATTTATTTTTAATAATTGTACCTTTAGGCTTATATAAAAACAGCCAACAGCCTCCTCACCTTTTTGTATTTAAACAGAACAATAAAATACACAGAATTAACAATTTACAAACAGAGCTCACTGTGTCTAACAGGTCATTATTTGGCATTTTACACACAAGCTCTTCCTTTAACCAGCGTTTTTTGTTTATCGGTATCTTTATATGAAAGTAGCAAAATATGGGCACAGCTAATAAACAGCAAAATAGTTACAAAGTTGATAGCATAAATGAAAGCACAAATCTAATTGCTAATAGCTGTGCATATATAAAAATAATTAATCATAAAATGAATAAATCGCGTTATCATGGGGTCAGAACTTACCCCTTACCCTCATTTCCATGAGAAAAAAATAAATTATTTTAAATTAATTAATATGCATTTTCAAATAAGTTAATAACTAAGTCATGCAATTCAAAATACCTGTTACTTTTTTAATTAAAATTAAATTTCAATTCAACTTGGCTTTATTAATTGAAATCACAATAGCGACTAAAAAGCAATATTTATATAAAATATATTACATTGAAAACAAAATATTCTTTTTAACCAAATATAACTATGGAGTAATATAATGGTATTGAGTTGTACATAATTCCTTTTTTGCTATTAATTCTATGCATTTTCAGTGTGCGACATAAGCTTTATAAAATCTTCTGAAACAGTGTTTATGCTATGTTACTATACATACATGAACATTAAATATTAAACAATGGCAATATTGTACATGTCAAGGGTAATTTTTACTTGTCCCAGATAATTTGTTTATTTGGGTTTGTGCCATTTTTCAACAATTTGTCAGTTATATATGGCGACCAATTCACCTTACAACTATTCCTGGACGATATTCTAACCAGTACTAACTTACCCTTCCATAAAAAACTGGGAACTTCTCCACATAATTATGGAGAAATATCAACATTGTTGTCAACTTTTCATGGAAGGATATGACCAAGTCGTGACTGCGTCCTAAATAAGCAAGTGACTCAGGTTACCAACTGCATGCAGTATCATGCTGAATAAAGATAAAATATTAACTTCCCATACCATTATATGATTATATACAGCAAGACTAAATGTGCAGACATAATGCTGATAACATCCATTCAAATGAAATCATATGTGACCAGTTCTAGCTGTCATTCAGCATGCACATAAATTTATAATACCATATTTGACAAAAATGTAATAGGATATTGTTTAAAAATCACAAAATTGCATTAAATTTTTCAACTACAGAACATTTAAATAAATATGGTAGGTTTAAAAAAACTGAAAATGACTTCGTCATAAATCAGTTGCTATAGTATCGGATCAATAATACACGATATGGCATCGTATCATGTTACAATGAAACTTTCTAGACATTTTCATAAAGTAAAAAGCTAATGAAAAATAAATCCAAAACTGACAAATTTAAAGCAGAATTCAGCAGAATTGAGCTACATAGAAAGTTGGCATATTCAGCAAAATTATAAAAAATGGTAAACAATTTTAAAGTATTTAGTGCCAACCTAATAGAGCTTGAAGTAATAGATATGAAGCGTTTCGCAAGCAACAGCAAAAGGCATGCAATAAACTAAGAAACATTAAGTTTTGAATTAAATAGTAAAAATATAAAAATCGAAATAGTGTTACATGATTGCACTTTAATCATTTTTGGAAACTGAATGATAGTTCAGCTTTCTGTAGCCGTCACTCGCTTGGCGCACATAAATTTTAATGCAGATCAAAGTACTATGTTTTTCTACATCTGCCAGGTTTCATGTTGCAGTGCAAGTCTATGTAAGTTCATTTTCCATGAGTAACTTTCAGTAATTTGATTGAATAAGGAACCCATCATTCTAACACTATGTTATATGTATAATAACAAACTACCAGTATTCTGAACTGTTACAGCCTTTCATCAGAGAAACAGTCCATATAATACTCTGTATTAGGAACTCATCATGGATCTACCAAAACTTATTCATCTCTATGGCACGAAAAAGATTTTCCAGACAATTTAATGGTAAATACCAAGGAGTTCCAAATGTCAACTTGATGTAATGTTAAGTTATAAGTTTATGATTATATTGGTATACATGTATCATGTAGTTTACTCAGTACATGTGTGATATTAATACTGTGATACAACAATAAATATCCCAGCAACATTAATGTATGATGATATAAATACACCATCGCCAATTAACCATCTTATTTTCTAGCTTTTAAAGCTACCGGTAAGTCAGATAATAAAATATTTCCCTCAAATGTACATGCCTTCATCTTACTCATATATAGCATACACAAAAATACTAAAATCATAAAATAATTGACAAATATAAAATAGCTCTTCAAAAAGAAGATAAAATAATTCCAGTCAGAAGATAAAAGTTCATCAAACTGAAGCAGATTTTTTAGAAGTGTTTAGTTGCAGAATTTTGTTCTAACTTGTTCTTATATACACCTAAACCAATCTACCATAACTCTTCTGAGATACATTCCATATTGATGAAACAAATTTGGAATTATGTCTTTTTCAACAATATTTCAGAGATTAACATTATTTTCTTAATTTGTATATTTATTTGAAGACATTTGTGTTTTTTGTTCAATGTCAAAATCAGATACTGTAATACGTCCGTATTTAGTTCAAAATCTCATTGAAACACTCATAATTATATACCAGATGTTAGTTTGAGAAACAGAATTCATATCTACTTGGCAATTGTCAAAAGACAAAATATGTTCCGCAACTTAAACACAAGTCAACCAAGAATGTTTGTATCATTTTCAGAACTCCAGCATGTCAATGGCGGGAAACATTTTATAAACTGTTGATAGCAACAATAATAAAAGTGCATGTCAGCTTTCACCTTTCTCTTGTGCTGCTGAAATTGTCAGGTAAAAAAACACGAAATTCAATGTAATACATTTTTAAACAAATAATTTACAAATAAGCCGATAAATAATTGACAAATATCAGAGTATGTCTCCCTAACTAGAGTGTCAAACAGCCCCTAAATGTTGTATTTTACTCCATGTCCATTTTTGCAAAAACTAACTAAGTATAAATGCACAAAAACACATAGTGCTGCATTCTCCCAAAAACAAACACAATCATAGTGCTGCATTCTCCCAAAAACAAACACAATCATAGTGCTGCATTCTCCCAAAAACAAACACAATCAAAACATGGATGAAATTAGATCCTATTTATCTAGGTTTATTAATCAAACATGTATTTATCATCCAATCAGTGGAACAAGGTAACACCAGATTCCATAGTTACTGACATATCATAAACCAAAGTAAACCACACTTACACATGATTTTCCTTGCCCTTAAGTTTTTTTAGCACATCGCTACTTTTACAAAATGATGCCTTAGACAAAAATGAAGAAGGGGTCATAAAAGCTGCTGACTTATTGGAAATTATAATTTAATGAATTCAAAGATAATTTCCTTTATTGTAATAGTACATTTACCTACATTTCCCTCTCTATTCATAATGCTATTATAAGTCATGCCCCACCCAAAATGCCCCCTAGGCTACATATTGACCCTTCATCAAATGTACAAGGAAAATCCTGCTTTTTGCTTTCACCCTTAACAATGTTCTACTCTAACAAAACACAAACAATCTGTGATGATTATTACCAATAACAAATGTGTCTCTGTCTAATGTTAACCTTTCTTATAAAACAAAACAATTAACATTAAAAACATAAACACAATGACAAAACATCTTCATTACAACATATTTCCAAACATGAAACCTAAACCTGATATAAATCATTCTGGTCTGAGGTTATTGATAAAAGTTTGGACACATGTACCAGTCAGAACACATTATCCTCTGATTGGTTGATTTATTTGGAGTTTTAAAATTGACCAATAGATAAGCTGTATTTTATAAGATTGGATCAAAATGCTTTTTGTCTTTGTTATTAGACCATCCTTAGAAAATACAAGATTGAGGTTATGCGATCAAAAGTTTAATTATGGGTAGGTAGGAAAAAAATCATTTATGATTCTCTGAAAAATCGTGTTTTTCTCTTCAGTTACCTCTTTAAACAAATTGCACTGCATATATAATAACATAAAAACAGGCCAGTGTGATATCAAACTTATTCAGTTTTGAAATGACCCACATAAATGCACAAAAGTGATATTTAGAACATTCATTTCATTAGCAAGCATTTTCTATTCACTTTAAGTTGCTACAGAACTAGACACAAATGATGTCAACTTAACATAATTCTATTAGGAACAAATCATTTTTATGAATAAGAAAGAAGGATGGACATATGGACAAGACCATCATTATATCCCCCCTCTCATCATTAGATTCCAGGGGCATGAAAATGTGTTTAATCATAGCATATATCACAGCAGGCCTAGGGAGGGTAATGTATTTAATCACAGCATATATCACAGCAGGTCTAGGGAAGGGTATGAAGCATAATGCACAAGAATAAAGTCAGTCAAGAAAACAGCAAACAAAACATTCCAGAAATACATTCAGAAGCAATGACCTTTATAACAAGGTCATAGAATATGGAGGTCAAACTTATTTGACCCTTAAGGAAAAATATTCAGAGACTTTTTATCTATGTCCCTAGTAGAAGGAAACAATAAGTCAAGGTCATTCTGTATAATTTAAGTTCAAGGTCAAAGGTCAAGGGCACAATTCATATCACACAATAAATGCAAGAAGAAATCTATGTATAAAACAATGCATTCAAAACAGTTGCAAAACTCCAGGCAATGTTTCTTTTACCTTTGTATTGCTCTAAATTAAAAGTTCCATCTAAGGAAACAAAGATAAAATCATGAATGTACAATGTATCAAAAATATCAGAATCAATATAAAATAGTTGTAACTGAAGATATTTTATAAGGAGTTAACAGGATATTGATATTCTGAGTCTTCAAGGAACTAAAACAGACTGGTTCAATGGATTTATTTCACTGTGAATTCAGATAAGAGACCAGTCAAAACTTGAAGCCTCTGATTGGTTGGTGTTTGGAGAAGTCAAAATATTAACTAATGATATTTTAGCATTTTTTAGAAGAAAACGTCCATAGATAAATAAATTATAGTAACGATATTATAATGTGTGCATGGTAATTGAACATCCGTACCTAAAAAGCAATATTCAACATATAGATGTGGATACTCATACAAAAACATCATTTGATTGATGTTTTTGTCTAAAGCACTTTAACAAGCCAAGCTTTCTCATGACACAGAACAGAAGTAATAGAAATTTATGGATTGATCAGAAAACCGGCATAAAAACACATCAATAAAATCTATATATGGTCTCAACAAACAGCAACTACACAAGTTTAATGTATCTACAGCATACAATAAGCTTAAAAAATGTTCAACAAATTGACGTCCAAGAGGTAACAAAATATTTGTATTTGTAATTTTCGCCTGTATTAATAATCTGATTACTGACAGGTCAAAATATGTACTTGAGACAAATCCTAACTAAGAGAAAATATTATAAACATAGCAACTCTGTAATGTAGAGCATCATTATCAGAATCTTATTTTCTGACATGCAATTCAGTAACATATGATACACATAGAAATAAGAATAAAATTATTTTTAGTACCTATCTACACAATAAACACATAAATAATACAACTTACACATGTAACATTCAATATACATACATAAAAGTAAAATAAAGTCACTCTTAAAGATGCTTAATCTTGCCCCTTATAAAATCAGTACGACTGAGAAAAACATTTTTTTTAAAAAAACAGAAATTATTTCACCTCCAGGGAGAATTTCCAGAGTGACTTTATTTGTAATGTTTTATTATTTGCAATTATTTCAAGATCTCTAAATTATGGCTCAACATTCCTATATGAGATAATTCGCTAAAAATGAAAATCTGTTATTTAAAATTAAAGTCATTTTATGAAAAGCATTAGAACACAATCATACTGGTACAATGTCATTTATACCTAACCATGCTGCGTGCACTGCAAAATTAAAATATTAGCTATCTACGAACGATCAACCACAAGGTAAGATAAGACCACTTGTCACATGTGCCGTACAGACAGGCAACAATAAGGATATCATTACTATGTATTCAAATAGTTTAAGTAATCTTCCCTTGTGGTGAGTCTACCTTTAGAAACAAACAACCTACCTGGCCGACCTGAGCAAATCAACAGACAGAAACATAAATGCAAATACGACAAAAATAAGACACACAATGACATATATAAGCTTAAGTCATACCGAAAACAGGAACAAATATGTCAGTTACATTATTCTGCTAAACAAGTCAGAGAAAGCGAGCCAGATGCAACATTCTAATTGCTTGTTTGTTTGAGTTTTATGTCCCTTATCACCAGTCAGAGTCACATGAGGCGGACAGTTCACCTAACCATCGTTCCTGGGAAGAACCAGTACTAGACTCCCATCGTCTGTAAGCAACAGCGGTGAACTACCTACTTTCTCGCATAGAGAGACATGGTCGGTAGCTGGGCCGGCACCAATGGCCCTCCATCAGTGAGAGGTTACAGTGATTTAAAGTGACCTTGACAACAGAGGTGGGTCTAACATTCTAATTCAATTCTTATTCAGCAATATACATTCAGACTATTTCAGGGTACAAAAATAATTTAAGGACACGAAACATTAGCAACCTACTGATAAGTGTATTTCAAGCAGAATGTATATATATAATAATGCACATGATGTAGATTTAAAGGTCAGTCTCAAAAAAGCAGCTTTTGATTGGTTGGAGCAGTCCTGGATTCATCCAATGACTATGCAGCATTCTGATTGGTTGGATCTTAGAGCAGTCCTGGATTCATCCAATAACAATGCAGCATATTCTGAGACCATTTTATAGCATAATTCCCACAGACACTTGTTTAGAAAAAATTACCCCACCCACCACGTTCGCTCTTATGACTTCCAATATTTATATGTATTGGTAGTCATAAGAGCGAACGTGGTGGGTGGGGTATATTTTTCTAAACAAGTGTCTGTGATAATTCCTATATAGTATCATGATAATATACTTAAACATAATGCTGACATAACAGTCTGTTGTCCTTAGTAGTCAAATCAATTAAGTGGCAAGTTTCAACAATGATATTAAGAAAAGTTCCTGCTGTATAAAAATTGCTCTGAGTATAGGACTGAGTACAATATGTTAGGTACTCTACCTAATCATGCCAACTTGGACAAATCTAGATATTCAATCATCCTGCAGAAAAAAGCAAAAAAAGCTCAACCTGAGCACAAGCACTCATGTGAGCTAAAAATCACAGAACCTCCAAATATATCCAACAATAAATTCATACCCTGTCAATCTTGACAGCAGTGTCAAAGGTGACAGAAATGATACTCTTTGGGAGCCAAGGATATTTATAAAAATGCCTCTGATTCTCTTTAACTTGGGTAAATATATAACATAATTTATATATTTAGATGAAACCCATGAAAACTGGGGCCCTTCCAGACTGAGCCAAAAGTCCTCTTTCTGAGAATTCTGGTTTCTAAAAAATTAGGATTAATTCCGAAAAAAAAATGGGACTTCAAAAAATCACCAGATTCTCTGTGAATTCCAGTTTCCAGGGAGTCAGGTTTTCAGTGGTTTTATTGTAAATATATATATGATAAATTGTAACAGAATCACTGTACATGATAGGGAACAAATTAAAACTGAACAATGTTTATATACTAACCAGTTAGAAGAGCAGCTTGTTGCATGGATCCACTAGCAAGATGTTGGAGTGTCCTGGAAACCTTCAGAATTTGTCCAGTGGTGTCTTGAATCAAATCCTGAACCTAAATGAATATATTGTGTATGTTTTAAAACATTAAACTGGTTGATCAAGTATGGGGTCTGAAATCATTTCTTTTTATTTAGCAACAGGTGTCAAATGAACAGTTATCAGAACTCGCAAAATCAACTGGTATCTGAAGTAAAAATGAAAGATGTCAGGAAAAGGAACAACAGAAATAAATTTTGAAAATTCCATCAATTTTGTATAAATTCCATCAGTTGTGTATAAATTCCATCCAAATTCCATCAGTTGTGTATAAATTCCATCCAAATTCCATCAGTCATGTATGAATTCCATCCAAATTCGATCAATCTTGTATAAATCCCATCAGTTTCGTATAAATTCCATCAATCTAGTATTTTTGTTAAATTAGCTTGTCCTATCCATAAGACAAACTGGGAATCTTGGATGGTATGAATCTTGAACTCAGACAAACACTCCATTAATTACATTTACACTTACCTCCTTGCTGAAGTTTAATGGTGTAGCAGTATTAGCAAAGTCACCTTGTGGAAGTCTCCTTTTTACCTGTAGAGTAATGTGGAAAGATTTAAAAACCTTCTCAACTAATATTTTAACCAAGCAGTGAATATAAGTCAAATTCTGTATATCTGATTACACAAGCCTCATAATTAATGTGACTTTGTGCTTGGTCAGTTTAAAGCTGATCATCAAATCAACCAATCCGACGCTTTGTAACTTGTAGACTGGTTGTTTGGACAAGTAATATACGGGTACTTAGACGCTGCTTTCAATAAATGCATATGTTAAATGAAGTTCTAGACGCTTTCAATAAATGCATATGTTTAATGAAGTCAATGTGTAAAAGTGAAAAGCAACGTTTGAAAAATAACCAAGTCTCATAACTGTGCCAAAAGTATGAAATTAACCATGAAATAGCCATTGATACTAAATTAAACAGTCAAATTAATTAAGAAATATAGTCAGGAGAGTTAATACAGGCAAATTAAAAATCCTGAAAATCATACACGGCCAAACATTCCTGCCAAACAAGATCGAGGTCTTCAACCACATTGTTTCCATATTTTACTCAGTTTGTATTAAAGAAAATCCTAATTGCATAACTTTGCTATTTCTTGAGATATTTTCATCATAAAACTTTTATTTTGCTCAGGAATCATAGCTCCTTTATATAATATCCGGAATATTGACACCCCTGTATAGTCCATTTAAAATATCTTAAGTCTTTATCCATATAAGGCCAAATTGAGGTTGGATGATATGGGTAGATTTGGAAAAGTTTAAGATAAGAACAGTTTTAAGTATTGAAGTGTTAAATGAAAAGTAAAACCTAGTTTACATCATACAGACAAACAAACAGACGGACAAATCAATCACTGTATGCCCCTAAATCAGTACATGTCAGAGACATGTAAATAACCATCTTGATACAGACTACAGTAAACTTGTAATAAGTACATTATAAAAAATATCAAATATTCAAGACAGATCTTATAAAGCTTTAATTTTCACTTCCAAAGAGAGAAAATAGAATTCACAATCTAGGAATTTTTGCACCATTAGTTAAGTGAGCTCCTATCAACCAGACATGATTTTAGATGGAAAAGTCTACTAAACGATAAGTATGAAATATGAACCTATTAACAAATGAATAATGTTAAAAGATGTTTTTAAATAACATAGCAAATCATTCTATCTAAGTAAGATACTAGTAACAGAAAAAAATGTCATTAAGTGCATGTTATAACAATCCACTAGTTTATTTATGACCTATTGTACATTATATTCATTAAAAGGATGTCTATGTTTATCAGAAAACCACAGCAAAAGTTACAAAGAAATGTATTAAACATCTGCCTGACAGTGCATCATGTTAATATAATAAGCCTCCATCTTTTCACAAGGTGACAAAGGAAGAAGAGTTTGACAATTGTGTTATACTTTTGCAACAGAAATTTGTATTTAAACCTTAAATTACTTTAATTCTGGGCAATTAAAAGCTTATTTATGACTAGCAACTTGACCTATAAATAGTTTTATTTTAGCAAAATTTCTTCAAAGCAGAACCAAGATATTTGCTTAATATTGCCAATTTACATGTAGCAACATCATTACATGGTATACAGGGGTTACAGCAGATTAGGTGGCCCCTTGTTCTGTCCCCCTCCATGTTACCTTCTCTTTTTGAATATATTCTCTAATTTTTGCAAATCTTGATCATAAAAAAGATCTTAAACTACATTTTTTTTTAAATTCTGGATATGTACTGGTTGCCATAGTGACTATAAATCTAGCATAGTTTGAATATAGTCATTACTAAAGTTAATCAAAATAAATGTTTAAACTAAAATTAACTATTCAAGAATCAAATGAGATAAATTACCAAGAATATATTGTGATTTAAGGGCACCTGTTTAATTAATATTTGGTAATTATAGACAAAACACTGGATCACTAAACATTTGACATTTTGCTACCTTTACAATGAATATACAGATACAAAATAAGGACATAGTCCTTGAACAAGACACACAGTCCCAACATGGAGGTGTTAGGGTCCAGACGAAAGCAAATCTACATACATTGATACAACTCGGTCAAAGTCACCCTGAACACAATATATTCTCAGTCTAGCCTATACCCTACATAGCCAGTATGTATGTAGCATAGTTCATTGTAAATAAATACGAAACAACAGAGTACAGAATTCCTTGTGAAAAGAGTTTGATAGTCCTACAGATATCAGTTTATACACTACACAGCAGTTTTATATACCTACCCTCATGGTGGACATTATCATAGTATATAGCTGAAATATTAACTTAGTCTTATAATCATCTATAAAATACTGAATAAGGATGGGAAAAAAGATAAAAATAATCACACAAGGAAACAAGTATTCTAGATTTCTAATAAAAACACACAAAACTTCCAACAAGATTGAAAAATGGTACAAGATACAAAATGTTATTTATAGTCGGTTTGAAATAACATCAGCTATGTATAGCTATTGACCGACAGATTGTAAGACATTGCACTACAAATATCTGTAACTTCAAAAGTATCTAACAATAGAAGTATATAATATTACAGACTTGAGATTGAATGGTTCATGAAAATAGTTTGTATTATCACAACCAATCTTCTATAAATGGTTCACATACTTTTTAACCATATTTTTCTAGCCTATGACTTAAGTCACATGTCTGCTGTTTGAGACAGGAACAGGTGCCCCTGACCAGTTTCTCTCAAAGACTCAAACTATATATCACACATTAAACATACATAATCAACCAGTTCATTCACAGAATTTTATCATTCAGACAGTTAGTGTCAGTGGCTAAAGTTACACAATGATCTTTACAGTACCAAGTGTCAAATCATAAACTAAAGTCAGGAACAATGTATAACATATCAAGGATAAAAACAAAGGGTATCTACATGGAAAGCTTTTTAAAACAAGGAATCCAGCCCCTAATGAAAAGGGAGCAAACAATCATCAGAAAAATAAATTTGTCAAAAACCAAGTTAAGTAGTATAAAACTGGCCCTCAAGTATGATAATTATAGATAAACAAATACATATAAATTAAGGCCAGAATTCAATAAAATCAGTAACTTAATCAAACTTATTTAACTTAATATTCCAAAAATAAATATAACCTTTCAATAAAATCAATCCATATTTATTTTATAGTAAAACAACTTAAAATGGACAAGCAAATTTGTGACCAATATTTTATTATGAAATAATGTACTACATGTGGCTAGATATAAACATATGGTATAACACCCAGCTTCCTTTTAATTTTCCTTGATTCAGCGGGTCACAAATAAATACATGTCCATATTTAAGTGTCATAAGTGTTCTTCAAACTTTACCTCCTCTTTTCTTTGTACCTATTACAAATTTATATGTTATAACAGATATCTTAAAGTAGAAATGTATTCGGAGGACACAAATATCCCCGCTAAGAGTTAAGTCAAAAGGGCCATAACTCCAGTGAACCTGTTTGGATTTTAACGATAACGTTATCACTCGGAAACCAAAATTTGAATGGACGGATGGAAGGACTGAGGGACAGGGGTAACACTTCATGGCCTTCCATCAATTTGAATGGTGGGGGCATAAAAACCCTGATTAAGTGCTAATTAAGCATTATCATATTATACCCAAGGTATATGTATCATTCCATCATGAACTTAAGCCAACACACTTAGCTCAATAGATATAACATTAGGTCAAATGACCTTGGTTTGTGAGTTCAAACCCTGGATGCAGAACTAGTGGTGAGTTGGCTCAAGACCATTCAAGCACCATGCTTGGTTAATAGAGAGTAGGTGGCTGTTACATGCTGAGGACAAAGAGATTACTGGTACAGAATAAAGGAGAACTGGTTAGGTTGTCTGTCTGTCAATATGCAGTTGAAGATATTCTATAGACACGTAACAGACACAGCAAGTTTCAAATAAAATAATAATTCGATGTAAATACAGGAAGTATTGGAATAGTAATTTCAATCAAAAATCAGATACTCTGAACTGCAGATCATAGAAAAAGTTAACATGCATAGCACACAATAAAAAATATCACTCACTTCAGACACAAGAAGATACTGAACAACTTCACTTAATAAAACTACCCAACGTTCACGACCAAATAAAACAGTCTTCATATTAAAGTGTTCTTTACCAGTATATTAATGTTGCCTTAACACTGAGGCAGTCTTTATAATGAGGTAAATGTTATGTTTGGTTATACTGTATAAGTTTCAGTTTCAAAACGTATCAAAGTTCATTAAAGCTTAATGACAACTCAACTAAGAAGAATGGCATGATTTTTTTATTTTTTATATCATTTTTTTTTTTGAAAAAGAGCATAAAAATAACATCAGTAAATCATAAAACTGATAATCATTAATGGTTGAGCAGGACATACCTAGTACCATAGAAAGTCTGATGTCTAAAATAAAGGTACCATCAGTCTAAGATAAAGAGGAGGGTATTCACTATGAAGAATAAATCAGTATGGTATATTTCTCTACATAGAATCAATCAACACAGTATATTCTACAATACAGTCTAATAAGAGTCAATAACCACCTGTGAACAAAAGCCACTCACAGGCAGGCACACAATCATTAATATATAATACACCAAATTTGTGAATATATTTCTGTATATACCTCATTTCACTGTCAATCTTTGTATATTTACTGTTGTATTTTGTGCATGGGCCGGTGGCCTTATATAACACAATAAAATAAAGTAATTTGCCTCTTCATGAAGGCTAACTGTTTATAAAGCCCACAATGATTCCCACCCTTGGATGGCCATTGTTTACAGGTGTGAGTGTACACATATATTGAAGTATAGAGCTTTACCTTTCTGGCACACATTCTTGTATCATTGTTATAATTCTCCAGATCTCTCAACAAGATGGATATTTCTGTATTCTCCTGTCCAGGCTAAAATGTTACAATAGGAAAAATCACATTTAAGCAATAAGAGTAAATACTACAGGTAGAATTAAGACATTTGTAAATAAAGAACATCAGTATGTATGTCTTAGTAAATTTATCTTAATAATAAAGACAATCAATTAAGTCCCTTCTCTATGACACCAACATAATAACAGTAATGTATTATCCCTGATCATACTTAATGCACTGAAGTGATAGGATGATACAATGATTGTTGTTCAATATGACAGGAAATTTGGGCATCTAATTAATGTTCATCAATTAAAATAACAACTGAATGTATCATACCCAACTATCAACTTTCTTATGTCTTATTGTTTGCTAAAATTATATATCCAAGGGAGTAGGATTTACCTCTTAGCTATACAGTAGGGTAAAGCAGAAATTGATTAAGTTCCCATCTCTTGTCCAAAGGCTGTGAGAAAAATCTCATCTCCTAAAGAGGAGACATACTGGAATAAGGACAGACTGGGAGACCAGCCCAGCCCAGTCCAGCCCAGCATACACTGAATGGAGGAAAAATAAAAGGTTGTTTAAAAAATCCAAATAACATGAAACAACTAAAACAAGACATACCTGGATAAGAACTTTGACTCGACCAATATCTGTACTAATACTGTCACAAGCACTCAATACTAGACGTGTCTGATCACTCATGAATGAAGTACAGTTTAACTGTTCATTAGTCAAATGTACTGCATAAAGTTGCTGAAATATATGTTAAAACTAGTTAAACCTGGCTCAATCATCCACAGACACGTAACATCATGATTATTCAGTTGAGCATAATCCTTGATCATGATAAACAAAATCATAAATTTTTATACCCTTTAGATCAAAACATATACAGTCAAACCTGTGTTAGAGGCCACTTGCGAATAAAGGCCACTCTATGAATAAAGGCCACTCTATGAATAAAGGCCACTCAAAATGACATCCAAATAAAGTCAGCTGTTGATAAAGGCCACATTATCCCAATGGTGACCTTTGTTCACAGGTTTGACTGTATCAGTGTCACATCCACTAATGTATCATAGACATACCAAGGTACATTATAATCTACATCTAGCGTCCAATCTAAATTTTATAGAATAATATCTCAGACATGGAATTGTATATATACTAGTAATTGAAGATATTTTAAAATCACCATTTTAATGTAGAAATTTGGTGTCAGATATTAATTTTATTCTTTATATAATAGAGTCAAACAAAATTTGTAGTGTTAAATCATATTTATACACATTATGATGACTTGGGACTAATATTTCTTGAAATACCTGGAAGAAATTAATACTCTTCTCTAGCAGTTCTACTGATGTGGTCTCATCCAACTGAAAAATGTAGAATAGACCAAACATGATAAGATACAAGTAACATGGACCTTACCCAAAACAATACAATTATAAGTCAAATATCTACATTCCAATTTCATGTTAAACAAGACAATTAAAACGATTTCAGGATGAAACCATAATAATGTAATTAACTTTTTATTGAAACACTGTGAAATAATTTTATTGATATCGACAGGGAATAACGATAGGCTTCATTGATTTTTTTCCAAATTTTCTCACTACCCTTGCCTGTCAAAAGGGGATTTTAGCAAAACAAATCCCAAAATGGGAAATGTATAATAACATTCTTATTTTATGGAATATGTGATTATTTAGTTTTTAAATCAAATACAACTACACTATAATTGGTGACTATGGTGCGAAAACTTGTTATATTTTTTTGCTTTTAACATGATCATGAGGAAAGCACTTCTTGTCATTTTAATGGGAAAAATGAAGGAAATTTTGCTAGGGGAAACTAAATATGGGCAGTAAATATAGCGAAAAAAATCCCTCTGCTTAATAAGATTTGGGCAGAAATTCAAATTTTTACCTGATCTTTACGTAATAGATCAATGAAGTAATCCAATGACTTCTCATGAGCAGCCATTTCTGGTAGCAGGGTCCCTACCTTCAGGAACAGGTCAACATTACAAGTCTTCAAAGCACTGAAATAATATAACAACAAATAAATGAGTTACAGTCCAACGTAAATTCACGTTTATTAAATGTGAGGGTTTCTTTAACTGAATAATTAGTACTTTTATAAGGCAGAGGCTGGCATTTTATAACAAAAACTAAACACTGTTTTTGTTATTCTCCATAAAATATAGTATGCTGTTGGAAAAATGAGAAGAAAAAAACACATAAAAATAAACTATAAGACCATTTTAATAAGCTGAAAAATTATCACTTTATTATCTTAATATACATACCAGTCATATTGTCTCATAGATGCTTGTAGAAGATTTTATATGTTAATAAATCAGTGATTTGATATAGGCCCTTTTATTTGTCAGAGGATAGTCGTATTGGCCCAAGGCCGAGGGCCAACTACAATTGTCCCGAGGACAAATAACAGGGCCTATATCAAATCACTGATTTATTGACAATTTTATTAAATAACTTTATTATCTGAATCAGTTTCATTTTAGATGTTTTGAAACCACATGAATAGCAAATTACTTATACAAGATGGCCGCCATTTCAACTAAATCTAAATCACTTTTTGGCCCTGCTCTAGCAGCCAATCAAATTGCTTAAAATGCCGGCAAATATCTATATCACTTTTTGGCCCCGGGCCGGAAAGTGATAGAGATATTGGCCCGCTTATTGGAAATGCCACTGCATTATTACGCCAGGCAGTAAACATGTTACAAGGCTGAAAACAAATAGTTATTTAATAAAACATTGTAATAATCATTATTTTATTATCTAACATACGTACCATTCATATTGTCTCATAGATGCTTGTAGAAGATTTAACATCATAATGAGATGATTAGCGAAGCTACTTTGTTCTGCCTGGTGAGACTTCAGTACAGTACTTCTATCAAATGATGTCATCATCTCATACTAAAATAACACACAAATAATTGGAAACATTAGATTACTAATTACTTAATAGAATTTCAATTACATCCAGCATAGTTTACCCTCTTGTACTCCAACACTAAGAATTTAGAAGAAAGACCATGTGTTATGAATGAATCACCTTTAATGAGTGATTCACATAATTTTATCTGATAATTATTTACATTTATTAACAGTTATTAGTTAATTTATGCTATTCAGTATAGGACCCACATATTTCATCTAAAACAAGTCATCTAAATATACACCTTAAATTTCTTGTCTTAGACAAAAGTCACCAAACTTTTAATTAAGGATTCATTTTCTGTCTAATATATCAAAAACTAAATGTGCAAAAAATGCACTAGAGTAAAAGTCTTTCATATTTAATATCAGATTATGAGATTACATTAATTAACGGTAATTACATGGTTGAAAATAAAAACCAGTACGGTCTGGACCTATAAAAAAAAACGAGAAATTCCGGCATAGTCCAGGAAAGATTTTGCCCCTGTAATTTACCTTATCTCTGATCTGTGTGGAGAGAAGCTCAGATTTACTGATAACACGTGGTACCATTAACAAGACAAGTATAGCATCATGATCACCTAAAACACAATACACCATAAATAACATAATAATTACATCACCAGATCCATAACTAACTGTATGGTACTGAACTTCAATTATTTCACAAGATCATCTGATAGCCAGACTCATTTTACTACTCTATATTTCTAGCTCAGTGCCCCATAAAGGCTATCTTCTTCTAAAGTGTCCAATTTACAGGATGATAGATATGACAGTTGGACTAGTTTATCTCTGGGTATGTTTATAAAACAACAGCCTATGTGTACAATACAACCTCTCCAGAGCGGCCCTCTCTTGAACAACAACCTTCCTTCAACAACAGCATGATTTTTTCCTACTGCATGATTTAACTATTCATTTACTCTCTCTCGAGCAACAACTTCTCAACAACAACATAATTTTGTTACTCCCAAAAATCAAAGTGGGTTTGGAGAGGTTACAATGTATTTTGAAAATTGGTTAGGCAATCTTTGAAATTCATTTTGAAAAAAAATTATCTGCCCTTTGATATCAGAATGACTGGTAACAATACATGCTAAAATCTGTTTTCAGAATCACTAAGAGATTATCTTTTTTATAGCATCAATCAGTCTAACACTTACTTCCCCTTCTAAGGAATGACTCAGCCATAAATGATTGTAACAACTGGACATGGGCATTGGCTTGTGTAACATCAAGTTTTCTTAACTCCATATCAATTGTCTTGGCGAACGCTTTTGACTCGGCAAATTTGGTCTTGAAGTCAAACATCTCCATTTGTGGAGTTTCAGCCTTTGTTCCCGACTCTGTTTCCCGACTCTTCAGTTCTCTGATAGTTTCCTGGTTAGAAAAGTTTGTTGGATGAAAAATAATAAAATTATACAGCACAGCAACAACTATCCATTTAATAAACATGCATGTTTAGCCAGTAGCTCCATGTTCAAGATCTTAAATCATCAATAAATGTCTAAATAATAGTGATTTAAGAACTTCCCTGTTTGTGGACACTACCAACTTTAGGTGATGAAAATTATCTCAAAAGGACGGTCAAGTGTGACATCAATAATACAGACTACATACAATATGACTGAAACAAACCTAAGTATTATCTTTCTCAGGATTTTTTTTAATATGAAAGAAACACCGATAATCACAATCTTCCCCTTGGAAAATGAGCAAATCTATTTGCACTCTTTAGTGTATTTTTCTGCTTTTACCAGCACTCTGCATCTTTCCCTTCTTTAAAATCTTTGATCTGTTTCACGATACTCATTTTATGTTAATCTGTACTGTAAGCTGCTTAAAATGTGTTTGAGATTTAAAAATATACATTGATCAGGCCATCCTGTAAAAATAGTTTGGTTTGGGGTTAAGCTACCTACTCACCAAAAATAGCCCTAACAAACTTGTTTTTGGTCTCTTGGGTATTTTTTTCCATTATATAAATAACATTTTGACAGGTATTTTGGATTCAAAGTCAAAATTAAATTGTAGAAAAAAAATTCCTACCTATGTGCTGCCTGAAAATTCTCTGGTAGGGTTTACCCAAACAAACATTTTTTAAGGATGGCCTAAGACAAGTATATACTTCTGAATACTTACCTGAAGCTGGGCAACAAGATCACGGAACTTATTTATAGTTTTCTCATAATCTGACATGGTTTCTTGTGTTGCTTCTAATTTTCTCACAGCCTAAAAAAAACCCATGATAATCATACAAGATTTTATCTTAACCTTTGGCATTTTTAGGTCTATGGACCTCGGGCTTGTGAGCTCCTCAATGGCTGTCCTGAGTGATACATGCGGAGGAGTTGGCTGTTGTTTGCAGAGAATGAAGTAGTGTTTCAGATTCAAGGACAACTGGTTAGATTAACTGCCCCTAAGTATAATTATGAATGTCATGTTTTTTAACAAATATGATCTGGATCTTTAGACTGTGGTCCAGTGGTTAGTATGCTGAAGTTATAACCAGGCAATCTAGGTTCGATTCACGGTAATAGCAGGCCATACCCTTCCATGAAAATTTGACAATGTTGATTTTCCTTCACATGTGGAGAAGTTGCTGGTTCCGTATGGTAGGGTAAGTTAGTACTGGTTAGAATACTGTCCAGGTATATTGGTTACGTGAATCTGCTGCCCGAAAAATTGTTGAAAAAAAACGGCAATAAACCCAATAGATAAAGCAATAATAAGGTATCTTGACATATTTTTAAATATGTTTTGTGAGAAAAGAGGAAATCCTCTGAAGATTTTACCTCTAAAGTTTTAGCATTAGCCAGATCAACTTCTTCTCTTAGCTCTAGTTCTGTAACTCTTGCATTTTCTTGTAACTCTTCATTCATGTCATTCATCGCTTCCTGAAGGTAGAAACATATTCTGTTAGTTCAAAAACAAATGCACCTGGCACCTTTAGCTTATGGTGAATATGTCGTAATATATAATACTAGTATGCAAAACAATATCATACCAGTGTAACAATACGACATTGAACAATTTTTTTTATTTATAGATCTTATAATCATGTAGTCATATGACAGTCTAGATACTCATTTCAAGCATCAGACAGGTCATTTCAGAGTACACTCAATTATTAGCATGGACACATTCAATTGTAAGGCCATCCTTAAAAAAATATTTTATTTGCAGTAACCCTACCTACTCACCAGAAAAGCCCCTACCCAACATTTTTGGGCCCCTCAGGATTTTTTTTAATTAAAAATGTTTTTTGGCTCATTCTAAATCATATTAGAGAAAAAAATATGTCCTACCAACATACACACGGAAAAGTCTTTGGGTAGGGTTAGCACAAATAAATATTTTTTAAAGGATGGCCTAAGTCTAGAAATAAGACAAATCTTCAAAGAAATAAAATTCACCAAGTCTGTTTTTTCATCTTGAATTTCTTGCAACTGTTCTTCCAGCTCCAGATTCTTATCAGTCAACTGTACAACCATTTCCTCAGCACCGAGAGCAGCATCAGATTGTTCATGGAGCTCAATGACTTGTTCATTCAATCCTGACACTTCAGTACTTAGACGATCTTTATCTTTCTTCAATTGTTTAATCTCTGTCGTCATGGCTTCATTCTGTTTCTGTAATTTCTGGTTTTCATGTTTTTCTTGGTTAGACAAGTCACGCATCCTGAAAGAGATATATTATAAAAGGTCTTTGTTTATTTTATACCACATGGCACCAATTATCAGTTTCCATAGATTTCATAAGAAAGTGATTGCAGATAAATGTTTTTTTTTATGCTGATGATTCCAGCATCTAGCAAGTCAAGTTTCTGGAAAGCCTGAGTACTAGGTTATAAAGCCTTGAAATCAGCCTCCTAGCTCTTCTCTCAATATCTATCCAGTAATTTTTCTAATTAAACAATTATCATCAATTAAAATACTTATTATTATAATTAATTATAATATCAATTTTTATCAATTAGAATAAAATAATGATGACATAAACGTTGTACCTTTCTCACTCGAATAATGCATTTAAATATCAAACAGCTTTATCTTTTCAACTAATAAACATTCAAACTTATTTTAGCAGCCACCTTCAAATAAAGGCCACACTGTGAATAGAGGCCATTCTTTTATAAATTGTCACTGATTATGTAGAACAAAATGACCTCTGAATAAAGGCCACCTGTCAACAAAGGTCACTTTTTGTCTATCTCAATGGTGACCTATGCTCACAGGTTGGACTTACATAGAGAGTGGAATCAAGATTTGATTTCAGAGACTATTCTCAGTAGTTGATTGTACTGGCTAGTCACAAGGGGAGATAATTAATATAAAGCTAAACACTACACAAAATTATACAACAATGAACTTACTTGACAAGTGCTTCTTTTAGTCTTTCAATTTGTTGATTTAATTGTTTCACAGTGAAATCTGTCGCCACACCCTCAGTGCCTGTAAAGTTTATTATTCATAATATCTATAAATATAGCCAGGTCCAATACCCTTAGAGTACTTAAATTAACCATAGTATGTGGAGAGTGTAATACCAAAATAATTTAACCTTTTGACCTTTAATAGTTGGGATGATAAGTACTATGAAGAAGACAGTGTAAAATATATTGTATTTCATAAACTTTAACCTGGAGAAGATACTAATGCTGAATCTGTGTTGAATACAAATAAACATGTTAGATAATTTGTTAACTAAACAAGAGCACCGTAAGCCATGTTTTGCACGACACTGACGCCGCAGTGATCACAATAGCTCAACCTTTTCTTCAAAAACAGACAATTAATAAAAATTAACTTTATGCATGTACGCAATTCTATCAGGTTTCATTCATAGATATACAAGTATCGAGCATCAGGGTAATTGACTTTTATATATTCTGAGGTAAGACAATACATTAAATACAAGGGTTTTCTGAACTAATGAATGGACTTAGGGAAAAAATCAAAGAAGACCACCCCAACATTTACATTCGAACTGTCCACGAAATATCAAATAAAAAGAAATATAAATTAAAGTATAGCAGCATGAATTTGGATTTTTTTTTTGAATTTTATTTTCTTGATTATTTTTACCTTTATCACTAATTTCATTCTTCAAGATTTCTAAGTCCACTTGTAACTCTTCACATTTCTCTTTGTACTGTTCTAATTCTTGTTGAAGAGTTTCACACTGAAGGTAAAGATAACAGAATCGATATAGGGAGGTATGTCCAGCTTAACTCTCTTTTATCCTTCACTCTTTTTTCTCACTGCTATCCCACAATATTCTCAATATTGGATTCAACTGGATTTCAGAAACAATTTTTTTTCTTGGGGGAAGGTAACCCCAATAGTTAACATTGTTGCATAACCATTCTAGTCAAATCACATCCCACAAGTGGTTTTACACATAGTGTATTTTACAAGGTATGAGAACAGGGTACACCAAAAACAAACATTATAACAAATTACAAACAAAATTGTTAACATCAGTTGGAAATTTAAGTACATTAAAGCCTATGTAATAGATTATACCATAATCAAGCGAGACATACACACTAACTTCACAACAAGAGTGTCAAAGCTTGTCTGATCACTGCCTCAGTGAGTTCTATCCACCTATGAAGTTTCATGTTGTTACCTCTAATAGTTTCTGAGTTATGAGCTACATTAAAGTTTTTGCATAATGCAGACATAGAAGTTACCATGATGGCTTAACTTTTTCTTCAAAAACAAACAAGCTAAAATCATTGATCAACCATGTCATAGAATGGTAACAGACTAAGTTTTACCTTTTCTTCAGCCATTTCTTTATCCAGTGTAGCTATCTCAACAGTTTCAGTCAAGTCAGACATATCTTCCTTGTATTGATCAAATGCTTCCAAGTGATCTCGAGCTTCCTAAAGTCAACAAAAAAACTTATGTACATAATAAGTCCACCTAAATATATCAAAGTACTGAAAGTAATCATGGAAACTTGCACTCCAACATGAAATAGGAACAAATTTAACAATTGATTTACACACAGAACTTTGCCCTCATCTTATAATGTTATCATGGCTATTTTTGTGTCATGTAGACAATATCGCAACATCAAAAATATATAATTTACCTTCTTAGCTGTTTGTAGTTGTCTCTGTATGTCTGTATTACTCTCCTGCATCTTAGACTTGTATTCTTGTAACTATGGCAACAAAATAAAATTCTTTTAAAAAGTTGCTTTTCAGTGCAATTCTTATTCAAAACAATTCAAGTACAGACACTGTCACAATCTATTTTGGTCCAAATCCAGGTAAAAAACAAAGCATTCCAAATAGACTGGTGGGCACTCCAAATGAACAAGTACTAAATGACATGAACCAACTTTACCTATAAAGTAAGGTACAAGTAAATATAGGAAATTTTAAAAATGTAATAGACTTTAAATGTATACGAATTTATCTTAAATTCATAAAACCTAAAACAAAATCCAAATTACTTGAATTAGATTTCAATGAACATAACAAGTAGAGTCAAACCTGTGTTGACCGTCACCTCCAAATAAAGGCCACCATATGAATAAAGCCCTTTCAATTAAAAACTGTCATTGATTATTGAGAACAAAATGACCTCTGAATAAAGGACATCTATCTATAGAGGCCATATTTGTGATTTCCAAGAGTGGCCTTTGTTCACCGGTTTGACTCCTTGAATACCAATAAGAGGTAAATTACCTGTTGCATTTGTATTTTAGCTTTCTCAAATTCTTTCAGTTTTGTTTTATCTTCCGATCTCTTAATTTTCAATGTATCCAGTTTTTCATTTAGATCCTTCACCTCGGCCTTCAAACCTTCGATTTCCTGTTGTTGTTGTAGATTGGTCATCTGGTTGTCAATATTAGTTGACAGAGCACCAATATCAGCCGCTGACACCTGTGAAATAAATCAAGTTCTTCAGCGTTAGAATACATTCTTGGGGAAAAACTTACCATGTACACACACCCAGCTTATGTTCTTGTTTAGTTGAAATGTTTAAAAAGCTCATCTTTTTCGAACATGTGAAGAGAATATCTGTCTAATATGAAAACAAGAAAGAATTATTTTTCAGAATTTTGTTAAAATATCCATGAAAAATATCTTCAGAAACATTGACATGAGTACTGATGATCGAAACTATGCTAATGAAGGGTGAAAGATCAATAATTGTCCATGAGTGAATGTACTTAATTGCAGTTCTGTAATAAAAATGATCAACTCAACAGGTAGCAGGATACTAGGATACATAAGGACATATGGTAGATATTGAAGGTATAAGGATGTAAAACAAAACAGGAATAATGAAATCATAAAATAGTTTAAATTTGAACTACAGTATTTATTATATTTTTGAAGTCAAGGACTTATATATTATAAGTCCTTATTGAAGTATACCTCTCGCTGTAAGAACAATTGAAATCAACACACAATTTGTGACAAAACACGAATCACCCTCTTAGTGCAAAAAGGTGATACCGGCATTTCAATTCTAGTTGTGCTAAGTGGCACACATTTCAGGGAAAAGCATAATATAACATTTCACGTGAACACTGAATAGACTCATGTTACCTTCATGTACAATTGTCACAACTACAAACAGGGACTCATTTTGTATAACACTTCAGATAATATCTTAATTTTCATTTTAGCACTAAAACAATCTTTATATTGGATGAGCAACTAGACTTTATATTCCATCTTACTCCAGAGAGGTTAGCATGTTCGCTATTATATTTCATATTTGAATAATAAAAAAAATTTCAAATGCTGAAAAAGGGAAAATCAATTCTGATATATCAAGGAGTTATCTGAGATGGGAATAAAGCTAAGGTATATAAAAGACAACTTCACCATGGAAAGGTAGATACTAATATAGACACATAACTCACGCCCGTTTAACTCATAACGAGTGTAATTTATCCTTCAGCAAAAATGTTGTGAGGAACTTCCGTCCTCGTTGTGAGCACTCATATTGTTTGTCATCAAGGTAAGTTTTTCCAAAATTATGAAGAATACAGGCCTTTGTGTACAAATATTGAAATGCAGTTAGCTAGTTTCCGAGTACGCACATGTAAAGATAATTACCAGGATAGACATATTGGATGTTTTATTTGGTCAGGCGAGAAGTTAATTCCTGTTTTCAAGCCACCCCAAGTGACTACGTAGTACGGTTTTACCATCAAATTGTCCTCCACCAAAAGGTAATATTTTTACATGTGCATACTCGGAAAACCCAAAGCTAGCTAAATGCGTTTCGATAATTTTACACAAAGGTGTGTATTCTTCAATGTTTTTTTAAAAAAAACTTACCTTGTTGACAAACAATATGAGTGCTCACAACGAGGATGGAAGTTCCTCACAACATTTTTGCCGAAGGATAAATTACACTTGTTATGAGTTAAACTGGCAAGTAACTGATCACTTATACCTTCATCAACTTACAGAAATATAAATTATAGATTAATACAATAGTTTGACCCATGTTTCTCAATGTAAAATCTGTTAAGGAAACTGTGCAAATGGTTAACCATAGGAACTGGTTTGTATGAAGACAATATGTAACAGTAGACCACAGGGACTGGTTAAGTGTGAAAACGATATTCAGCATTTAACCACAGGGACTGGTATAGTGTGAAAAAAATGTATGGCAAGAAACCACAGGGACTGATATAGTGTGAAGATGATACGTAACAGTTGACCACAGGGACTAGTATAGTATGTAGATATGTATTAACCACAGGGACTGGTAAAGTATGTAGATGATATGTAACAGTTAACCATAGTAACCAGTCTGAATATGATGTGTAACCATTTTTTGAGATAAAAATAGTCAGGTTCATTACCCCTTCCCCTTTCTCATAGATCCAGTCAATTTAGATCCATAATTAATAACTCATTTTGTGAACATAGAATCTAAAAGAATCCATTATTCCATAATTATGACTTACAAGTGACAAAAAATAATAGGATTTCAAAAAATTCCAGAACCGGGATTTAGAATTCTGTGCAAAAGAAGGAGTGCCAAAGGAACTCTGCAAGGTAAAATTTCTAAATCATTTACTATATTGCTAATGGCAACAGTAGAACTCAGATCCCGACTATTAGTATTATCAGTAGCATCGTCAAGAATAGTTTGGTCAGACGCTGACGTGTCAGTGGACGTGTCAGTATCTAAATCAACCTGTAATAGTATTATGTTGATAAACATTTAATATCTAGTGATGTTGTCTGTAATATTACAATAATTGTCAAGTATCATAATCATAGTAACAATATTATAATTACAGTTGAATATCAAACTAATGCAGTGAAACATAATCATCTTTTCAGTTTATTGTGACACTATTAAAAGCTATTCCCATTAGTTTTAAATTTTGCGTTAATAACAAACTTACATCATTATTATACCATATTTATATTGCGCTTTTTTCGTAAAAATGTAACGTTCAAAAGAGCTTAAAGTTTTCAATTGTAGCACTGTATGCTAAATGTACAATAAACTCACCAAGAACACAATATTAACCGGTTCTTCTGAGATTTTAACAATAAGGTAACATATATCAGTCTGTCAACCCAAACAGCTGAGACTTTAAGGTAATTGTCAGATTCTATCAAATATAATCCAGCCTGTCTAAGGATGCAAGGTATTTAGAAATTAACATAACACACAGCTTTACTCTACCTGGAGAACAATTATTACATTTATAAGTTAATTAACAGGATTAACAGAAAACATACTTAACAAGGATTGAAATCTTACATAAAAAATGTTTATGACAAAATGACAAATTAATTATCTTGGGTAATGAACATCTATTTCCTTGTTAAATAATAAATAAAATCATTGGCTGTAACAATGGATTGTATAATCTCAGACAGACCCATGCGTTCTAATCATTGAATCGAGAATCTCCAGACACTCACCTTAGACAGAGCTGGTGTCGTCGCCTCTTCTACTTTTTTCTTCGGCTGAGTCTGAACCTCAGGGGATGGGCTCTTATGGGCAAGTTTCTCACGACTTGCTGGTTTTTGTAGACCCGATGGCTTGGCTGAAGAGGCATTAGCCGCTGATGAAAGATCCTTAGGGATGCTGGTTGCCCGTTTTGGGGTTTCTAAGTCAACCATAGACTCATTGCCTGAAAAATAGAAAAAAGGAAAATTTATAAAAATAAAAATGTATAATATAACGATCAAATAATACCATATTCATAATGTAACAACAAAAAGATAAATAACATACAAAACATTCCATCTCATTTAACTCAAATTAGGATCACAAAACTTCGACAAAACATAAAAAAATTGAACTAAAACATTTTTCATAATTCTTTCTTATATATACAGTTTCTATTTTCATCATCCAATCATCAAATAATCATTGTTTGCCATTCACCAAGAAAATGAAATGTGCATTAGTGGAAAAGAGTTTTTCTGAGTTATAGACAAAGAAGAAGTGAAAGTGAATTCTTACAAATATGTTTTGGGTATCTTTGAAATTAAATTTTGAGTGCAATAGAAAATCACTAGCAGCATTCCAAGAAATTTTGAAAGTCATAACAATGAACAGTAATAAAAAAATCTGACAAGTGACACAGTCTATTAAAATCACATCATCAGCATGTTTGATTACATCATCAAATAGGTGTCACAGTCTACAACTGCATCATTACAAGTGACACAGTCAACAATTGCATCAAATAGGTGACACAGTCTAAAATTACATCAAATAGGTGATACAGTCCACAGCTGCATCAATAAGGTGACACGATTTACAGCTACATCAAATTTATATTTATATGCACAGTCTACAGCTGCAGCAAACATGTGACACAGTCAACAATTGCATCAAATAGCTGACACATCTACAATTACATCAAATAGGTGATACAGTCCACAGCTGCATAAAAAAGGTAACACAGTCTACAGCTACATCAAATTTATATTTATATGCACAGTCTACAGCTGCAGCAAACATGTGACAGTTTACAGTTGCATCAAATAGGTGACACAGTCTACAATTGCATCAAATAGGTGACACAGTTTACAGCTGCATTAAATAGGAGACACAGTCTACAACTGCATAATATAAGTGATACAGTCTATAATGTATCAAACAGACTCATTGATTATATTCTGTGTTGCAAAAGTTATCCTAGAGAATGTACATTCATTTATATCATACAGAAGATGCATGTCGATATACCGGTACAATAAATCCCCTGAAAACGGGACCCCTTCCAGACTGGGCCAAAAGTTCGGTTTTCTGAGAATTTTTTATAAACTACAAAAATAATGGACTTGAAAAATCGTCTGATTTTCAGATAATTCTGGTTTTCTTGGAGTCTGGTTTCTGGGGGTTTAATGTAGTAGTATAAGATACAGTAATAATAACAATATATGTAGTATATTCTGGTCATGTAGTTAGTATACATGTACATTGTATAATGAAGAAACATGCTATAATATTGTTGTTATATATTAAACATTCCTGTCCAAATATTATAGTAAATTTTATTGTCTTACACAAAAATGAGTTGTTGAGAAATATTCCTAGTCAATGAGATTTGAAATAAATCCATCCCTTACACTAGCAAATTACACACATAGTAAAAGAGAAGAAATACATAATTGCACCATAATGAAGTGCTGGTAAGTCATTTAGTACTAAAACATTAAAGTGACATCCTAACAAGAATAAAATATTTTTTTCAACATTTCCTGAGATTTATAAAGTATTACAGAACCATTTTCCAAAAACTACAAAATCACTACAATGTAATAAGCATAAAGCGAAAAAAGTACTTTTTTTTACAAAGGATCATCTGATACCCATTAAGCTGGTTGTGATTATGATGAACAAATATTTCTAAAAGTCATGTCTGGCTTCATATAAGAATCAAATTTCAGAATCATTAATGAATATTAACAGCATCTAACATTCCTGTATCCATAGTTATGAAAGTTCTGCTAAATGTCAGCATAATTCTATCCAAACTTGTAATATATAAATCTTGTAACAAAGCAAGGTTCAAATTGATAACTATAATTTCTACCAACCAGTAAGCTCTAAGTCTGCTGAGAAAACCTAATATTCCATTTTAAAATATATTAAACAAGGAAACTGAGCCAGTTTATAATGCAGTCCAACATGTGAATAAAGACTATCAAAGTAAGGATGAAAGTGTCCTTCATGAACAGTTACAGACAGGTAACATTTATGCACAGATGGCTTTCACATGGATGTTAAACTGGTCAATTATATCAATAGATGTTTGCCAAAGAGGTATCTTAATTCATATGGTGGCCTTTATTTACAGGTGACTGTTTACTGAGGCTGAATTGAGCTGAGGTTTGAGTGCAATTATTTCAGCAATGTTTTCCACTTAAGATGGAATCCCTTTTTGTTAAAAATTGTGTAACAAACAAGACCACTTCTACCTTTGCCTCACATTAGCTTAGTCAAGATTGAAAGCAAGCCATGTACACATTTTCACTTCATTCTTAAACATCCTATAACATTTTAACGTCACATTACAAAAATGGTCACTTTACATTTCTAAATAGGGGTACCCAGTAATTTACAAGTAAAATTAATGTAACATAAAGCATTCCAACCCTACAAAACTTGATATCATTAAAGAAAACTCAAACATCACTAATATTGGCAAAATTTACTACAAAGCACCTGTGATCTTGTAAAAACTACAGCATCAACTTAATAAACATTGTGTGGCTTGCATAGAGCAACATATTCCACAGACAAGTAATGCTAGGAGACACAGAGAACAAGTTCCATTTGATAGTCACTGCACAATACACAACATGCCATTCAATAATACAAGAAATATATTGCATTTAAGTGTTATATATAGCAATCATTGTAAGGTCAGTAAAACTAGGACTTGGATTACCCAATATTTATTCATAACCTCTAACTCTCTGTGTCTCTCTCAGTTGTATTCCTACCACATAGCTACTATAGTCTACATGTTCCACTCCTAGCCCATACCCCTTCCTTCCCAATCAAACCTTCCCAGTGACCAAATCTCATGAACATCATAAATTTACTCCACTCACCCATAGGGGGTAATATATAATGGTTAAGGCCTAAAATGGCAACACAGATTTTTGTCCTAGTTGCCTTTTTAAGGCCTTAAAAACTATTATATACTATCCCTGCAACATGCTAACATGGCCAACCTCCTCACTCCTCATGCAGTGATACAGTCTCTCTTCTCCCTCCTACATACTAGTATATCTCTCTCACCTAGTGAAATGGTCACCCCTCCCCCGCTATAATCCTCTCACTCAGTGACAAAGTCACTCTTCTACCTCTTAGCGATACTGTTCCCCCAGTCACACTCTCTTCCCTCAAAGCAAACATAATTTGAATTTTAAGATTTTAAGAGAAATTATACTTGATACATGGAGATATCACAGTCTATTGTATACACTTATTGTAATAATACATCACAGTACAATTTGTTAACACAGACATAATATAATCAAGTAAGTATTTTAACATTTTTATATCAAGAGTAACAATGGCATTATTTAGAAGCTAGTCCCAGTTTAACTCTGATACAAGAACAATGATTACTATGTTACTTACTTCTTCTGACTGCATGCTTCTGAAACACTATGTAAAACATGCAACAACATAAAAAATCAAATATCATAAAAAATAAAAAAATAAAATAAATAAATAAAGCCACTGAAATGCAATCATTTTATACACAACAGATTATACATATATACATGATAGCAAAACAAGATAAAAAAAGCCATCTCATTTTTCAAATATATATAAACAAGTGCAATAAGAAATAAAATAACGCCTTATCTACAACTGCTTAATAAATAACACTTTTCCTTCTTTTGATTTGTGGGGGTCAGTAAAAAGACTAAAGCTGAAAATTTTGTTTTCTTAATTTGGACCATTTTGCACAATTTTCCCAAATCACATTTCAGGGTTCAACTTTAACTTTTTCAACCATTGGACCAGTGAGTCCAGTAACCCAGAGGATTTACAAGACCTGACTCAATTTGAACTGGACCAAACATTCTCTAGACACACAACATTGTATAGTACAATACAGCTCTATATTGTTATGCTGTTAGTATATTGAGGATACACCAACAGATGTAACAATATTGATGCTTTATCAGACGAAAATCCAACTACAGAATTTGGATTTCCAAGCTCCAAACAAAAGCAAATTAAATACATGTACATGTGTAAATCGATTCAATTCATTAATACTATGTACATGTTAATAACAGGAAAGAAAGGAGAAAATAGCAAGAAATTGATGTATTTTTTTAATAGACCAGTTGGACCATTTACAAATGGACTTTACTAGACCAGACCCACATTCTACTAGACAATGTCTTTCAGTCATTATGTTAATGTTGAACCCTGTAGTTCTAGTTCCGATGTTTGTCACTAAAAAACCACACCTGACTTGTACTTGGCACAAACTTCCCTCAAAAGAAGAAAAAGTAGCTGATACAAAAAAGATAACTTTTAAGTGTTTGAGTGTATCGTCTCAGAGGACGCCGCAGGTCATACCTTCTTGAAACAACCAAACAAGACTCGAATTATTATCCAAGTCTGCAGCTTCCAATGCTTTCAATAAGAACAAAACAAAAAGCTTCATTCAAGATAGATAGAACATAATTATCAAATAACATATATCGGTACTTTGATTTGATACTGAATTGGCAAATACTTTAAGAGCATAATTTTTTTTAATAAATTGATAAATATCAGTTTGAGAACTATTTTTTGATAGCACAAGCCCAAACCATAAGTGGGCTACTAAAAATAAACAATTCACAACTAACAGAATACAAACATTTGAGAAAGTTTGATAGCCTGAAATGATATTTACTTGCCACAGGTTTTGGGCTATATTGCAGCACAAAGAATGAAATATACATATATCAGACATATCAATGCGACTTCAAAAATATTACAAACAAAATCAACACATAAAAAAGCACAATTTATATAAGGTTTACACCACAACAATAAATTATAACAACATAAATAGAAATCACAAGATAACATCATGCTACAACAAGCATAAACATCCAACAGAATATCCAATCCACATTATAATTATATATGCTTTAAAATTATACACATAGTCTTATTAAACAGCAAATCAGCATAAACAAGCCGTCAAAATAAAAACCATCCATACTTTATACATTATGTATGTATAACTGTACGGTAATCTTTAACAAATATTTCTGAAATAAAATACATGATGTCAGATGTTGAGTCATACAACATTGCAAGCAATTAATTAAAGAAAACATTTCACTTACTTTTTCCAGCATAACTTGGTGGACGAAGACCAGATTTCTTTACAGTCCTTGGTTGGGATGGTGTCGGTAAACCAGATGACGGGGTCGGTGTCGGAAGAGAAGTAGGTTTAGATGGAGTTTCAGCCGGGGCAGATGGGCCTCCATCATCGATAGCAGCTATCTGAGATTGGCGAACAAATATACCATGATTGTCAGGGCAAGTAAAGTAAGTCTTCCCCTGAACTGTGCCATCATTTTTACCCTTGGCTTCATCAAGAATCACTCCAATCCATTTACCTTCACAACAAAATCAATAAATACAGAATCTGAGAGTTTGACAATTACAAACAGTTCTCCTTTATCAATATATAACGTCCAATGCAATAAAAAAATACAAAAGAGGAAGTTGATATTACAAATGTAAAATTATTGATTCTATTTATCAAATCATTCCTGAAGTGAATTCCATGGAAACATAAAACTTGTAAATAAAAGAAAAAAAGAATGGAGCTGACAGAACAATCAGCATGTATAGAGTACTTTGTTTGGCTGTCTTGACATTTTAATTAAGCCCAGCAAAAAACAACAAAGAATTTTTTTATTCCTGCGAGTTTTAGTAAAAGACCGCCTTTTAGTCAGTAAGTAATAAACTGAAATGAACGATACTACCTGATGAAAACATGGTCGTGCCAATGTAAGCCACAGTTCCAATTACACCTTTCCCAATCACTTCCACCCTAGTTCCCATCTTGATCGGTTTCTGATCAGCCATATTGAAAAATCTTTACAGCCAACCTGAAGCAAACATAGATCATTCAGGTAAAGGTACAGTAGTACTGCTTTAACATGACATGTGACATACGAGTATGTGCGGAAAACAACCAAACAAGTATGACTGGCGTTTTAACTTCGCAGACCCTTGGTTGGGATGGTGTCGGTAAACCGGATGATGGAGTCGGTGTCGGAAGAGAAGTTAGTTTAGATGGAGTTTCAGCTGGGGCAGATGGGCCTCCATCATCGATAGCAGCTATCTGAGATTGGCGAACAAATATACCATGATTGTCAGGGCAAGTAAAGTAAGCCTTCCCCTGAACTGTGCCATCATTTTTACCCTTTACCCTTTCGAAATTTTTGAAACATATTGAAATGTTTGCTCCGTAATCTGTAAATTACTGATCAGTTCTTGTATGCATAAAGTTTTTTAAAATACTGGTAAGTACAATCAAGTATTTAATTATAGAGCAGTTGGTGTGAAAAACAGCGTTTAGTCGCCATTACTGCATGTTACTGAAATTTTCAGCATTGACACTGACTTTATGCATTGAAAAGTAAAACTTACGAATATGTATGTGTTGCACACAAAAATTATCTGGAGCACTGTAGTAATTGAAGTATTATAAGTTCAGTGTAGTGAAAAGTGTAACAAATTCATACAGACAGTAGCCTACTTACAAATCTCAAAATATTTATACTGGATTAAGTTTAGGATGAGTCATCTATAGACTTTTTCACTACGATATGTCTACAGAATGAGATGATCTGTTATGGAGAAATTAAATCATCATCTCAAAGAAAGGTAAATACATGCAATGTATCGTTACTAATAGTGTATATATACGCTAACAGAAGTACAGCCGCTGGCTTACGTATAATCGTATGTTCAGTAGATTTTGATAGGGTACGAAAAAGTTTGGTACGAATTTGATGTGCTAAATTCAATACCAGTCAAAATGACAATCAGTGAGTGATTGCGATGCAGTGATATATAGTACTTAAATATATTAAACCATTCACCTCTTATGACAAGAACGGAACAACCCGTAAACTCTCAGTTTTCAGTAACACCGTATCTCATTAGAAATGCGGATTCACTATTTCTTTTTCGTCGTAATGGATTATGGAAACTTACGAGGTGTTCCGATTAATCATTCATTTAGCTGGTTCCCGTTCCAAGTTGCAATTGGTTCCCGTGACTGTACATGTTATTTAAGGTTAAGATAAACTGGTTCCCGCTGACTTGTGTGTACAAAGCCTTTGGTGCACTGCATCATGGAACGGGAACCAGTTTAAGGTTAAGATAAAGAACGACAACTCTGGAAGAAATTGGTAAATACGATTGAACAAATTTCGAAGAAAGTGGTAAGTTTGGCAATAGATACTGAATTAAATTTTAAGTATTACTTGAATGTCATCTATTCATAGTAAACTGTCCGAAGAATATCGTTTTAGTTACCGTAACGTTAAAACAGAGTGTGTACTAGGCAACATATAAAAGTGTATGAAAATTCGGATAAATTAATTCCGACTACTTTCTATTTTGATCAGACCTAATTCAGTGCAATTTTATGTTTTGTATTTACAACTCAAGCCGTTAGAAAATCACACATTTATTACAAATTAAGATGATCTAGACTACTTATTGACTACTTTATCCCATTTGATGAAACACGGCTGGATAAGGTCTTTCCTTGGTGACAGAACCCAGAGAGTTGTGGAGGATGCAACGTCAGAGAGACAGCACCAGTGGTCAGTGGTGTGCCCAAGGGCAGTGTCCTCAGCCCTATCTTGTTTCTGGCATTCATAAATGACCTCCCCCAACAGGTTTCATCAAGGACAAGGCTCTTTGCAGATGACTGTGTTGTGTACAGACAAATTGACACCACTGCAGACTCTGACATCCTACAAGAAACTGGCAGAGTGGGAGAAGAAATCGGGGATGTCATTTCATCCGGAGAGGTGTAGCATCCTGAGGGTCTACAGGAAGAGATGCCCCACCATGTCAAATAACACACTGAAGGGTCACACTCTTGCCTCAGAAAGTGATTCCAAGTATCTAGGAGTCTACATGACTGGAAATCTCACCTGGAACACACATATCGATGAGCCAGTGAAGAAGGTCAACAGTATGCTTGGGTTCCTGCATCGAAACTTTCGGATCTCAAACGAAGCAGTGAAGTCCAGCGCTTACTTCTCGCTTGTCCGACCACAGCTTGAATACTGTGCAACAATATGGAAACCCCACACTAAGACCCATACTCACCATGTAGAAATGGTACAGAGGAGAGCTGCCGCAAGGTATGCAACTAATCGCTACAATAACACCAGCATCGTCAGCAACATGCTAAGCCACCTGAACTGGGAGACATTGGAGAGCAGAAGAAATAAGGCTCAGTTGACCTTATTTTACAGGATCATCAACAACCTTGTAGACATTCAAGAAAAAGTCAAAGGGGGGTATATTGGAGTTGGTCGGTCATTTGTCGGGTGTGCAGTCGGTCCGTCCACATACCATTTACTTGGTGGAGTGGACCACATTTCTTAAGCAAATTCAATGAAAGAAATATGTCTTCACCATGAAGTGTAGATGTGCAAGACACAATTTCCATGCCCAGTGATTTTTCGGGAGATGATGTTTCTTTACAACAGCTAAATAGATTTAAGCACTTCATTGCTTTTAAACAAATTAAAGTTGAAATTATTGATTGTAGCTTATCATTAACTACTTTGTTTCAAAACTTTAAGATATATTGCATGTTTGTTTGTTTGCTTATATTGAGCCTTATGCCCCTTTTCAACAGTCAGAGTCATATGAGGCAGACAGCCCACCTAAGCATCGTTCCTGGGAAGAACCAGTACTAGACTCCCATCCTCTGTGAGCAAGTACCTACTTTCTCACATAAAGAGACATTGTCGGTAGCGGGGCTCGAACCCACGACCCTCTATCAGTGAGAGGTTACAATGATTTGAAGACAGCGACCTTAACCACTCAACCACGGAGGCAGGTTTGCATATAAGTAGAACAATTTAATTTTTTGTTGTGTTCATAAACCAGCATGTGATTGTAATGTGTTAATCTTCTCATTTCTGTATACCAGTGTTTTATATTCCAGTTAGTACATCATGTGGTGAATTTTGACTTGTAACCAAACTTTATCATACAAGTATGAGTAGAGTAGATGCTAAAGTGGTTCTACTGGGAAAATCTTATGTTGGAAAAACATGTTTGGTGAACAGATATGTACATCAGAGATTTGATGCCAATCTTCCTTACCAAAATGTAAGTCAAATAATTATTTAATTCATACATTGTGATTTACTCAATAACAAATAACAGATAATTGTTCAGTCAAATCTGTGAACAAAGACCACCCTCAAGAAAGACAAAATTTGACCTTTATTGACAGGTGGCCTTTAATCAATTGGTTCTATATAGTCAGTGACAGTTTAAAAAAACAGCCTTTTTTCACAGTGAGGCCTTTGTCCAGAAGTGGCCACTTAAACTGGTTTAACTTTATGTGGAAAAAATATTCATGTATCTTTTTTTATTTAAAAGAATGCTGAGTAATGAATTTACTGACATAAATTAACAAGGGTTGTTTGAGGTGCCTCCTTGCATTAAGTCCATCATTTCTAAGCTTTAAACTCGATTGGCATCATAATGCGGCTGGTATCGCTGACTTTTAAGAGTTCTATTGATATTCAAAATGTAACAATTGGTCTGTTGCATTTTGATTCAGTAATCAGTTTAACAAATAATTATACACATGTCCCTGATATTCTAATTGACTGTCATAGGATTGTCAACACCATCTGATCACTTCTTATAATTTTTGCTAATGATTGGTGTGATATTGTTTAGCAATTTAAAGCCTGTGGTAATTTTTATGAATGGGTTCAATTCATTATGGTAACAACCCTTGAAATGAAATTCATTGTTCAAAACCACATCTGACATGTACATGTATGTTTTATATATGTGAGTTTAAAGCACAAAATAGGGTGTCGTCATTTTGGTTGGTTTGGGACCATGTAATTGATTTTAATGTATGTAATTTTGCAATTTTTGTGTTCACATGAAAAACTTCACTGGACTGCATTCAAGAAAATCTGTTGTTGTTGTATTATACTTATAGACTATTGGTGTTGTATTATACTTATAGACTATTGGTGCAGCATTTGGATCTAAGAAAGAGACTGTAGAAGGAAAGACAATAGTTCTGGGAATTTGGGTAAGTACCGGTAGTCGACTAGTTCTAACTATTGTTATCAAATCTATCATTAACTATAGGATGAATGAAAGTTTTCTGTTTACGAAATAAAAAGATTGTCAGTTAGAAGAACATAAATGAATGTGTTATTGAAGTAAGAAGTAGATAAAATGTCTGTAAACCTTTTGTGTTTTGCTCCTAGTTTCCACAGTGTTTCAGTTGTAGGCCAACTGGGCATTTATCTGACCTAGAGTGCCTGGATACTGAGTGCTTGGATACTGTACCAGTTCTAACCTTGTTCTCTGCTAGTTACTATGAACTCCTCTGTATAAATCAATCAGTTAAATCATGTAGCCCTGTCCTTAATCAAATCTACCGGTATGTCATAAAAAGCAGGTCCTAGCCAGTTTTTGAATGAGAATGAAATTTAGACATTTTAGTAGCTTTCCTTATTAAATTGATATAAACATGTTATTTTTATTTCTAGGACACGGCTGGTCATGAACGATATGAATCTATGACCCGTATGTATTACAGAGGTGCTGTGGCGTGTGTGTTATGTTATGATTTAACTGACAAAACTAGTTTTGATAGAGCAAGATTTTGGGCTGGAGAATTAAGTGCTACAGAGGAGGTGAGTTTAGTTAACCTGAAACAATCTCTAACTTCTCTAATAATGTACAGTATATTCAACAAACTTTCATTCATATCACACAAAAAAAAAAAATTTTGTGGATTGGCCTAACTTCCTTATTTAAAAAGAGTATCAAATGTACATGTGTAAATAAAAGTTGAGAAAGTAGTACCTTGATTTACTGAAAATAATAATTCTATTCAATTCTCATCCTTTTATCTGTTCAGTGTGAATTCAATTGTATATTATAAAAGTAAAACTTTTCTGTATTTCAGCATTGTAAGATTTATTTGTGTGGTACAAAGAAAGATATTGTAGATGATAATCCTAATAAGAGAGAAGTGGACAAGAAAATGTCTGAGCCTCTTGCTGCAGGTGAATACACTGTATTAACTGTATATATAGAAGGTGGTAGAAAACTGAATATTTTTATCCTATATCCCTTTTTTGCCAATTTTGCATATTCTTATCTCAACTCACATCATCAAAGGTCATAAAGACTTTCAATTACTCTTTGTCTAATGGGTAAAATTTTAATCTGTATACAGTTTTATTCCATTTTGAGATAGTATTAGCAAGAAATAATTCTAGAACTGGCCCGAGATTTCAAAACTTGAGAACTGTCTCTGAGCTCAAATCTCTATTCAATTCTCCAAGTATTATTGTTGTATTGATAGAGATGATGAATGTTTGAATACATGTTCAGACCAATTACACTGTGAGGCTAATTATTTATAATATCTGATAAAATCTAACTAAGAAACATTAAAAGACAAGATGTGGATTTAAGCTCTGAGACAAACTTCAAGTTTTATGCAACTTTGTGACCTGTGTTCTGTATCTCTGCTCTGTAATACCTGCCCTGTACCATTACATCAATCATAATGTGAGTACTGGGTACCAGGCAATTGAGGTTATAAAGAATTCATCTCTAGAATTAATGAATATAAATAGTGTTACATTGCCTATTATATGACTTCCAAATATGTTACAGTAATTATTTTTGAAACAACTGGTACTGATCTGTCCAAAGTACAACAGTTTCTACAATAATATTGCAACTATGTACTAATATCATTGTACATGTATCTGTATTAAACCTATGGTGTGCAATCATTACATGGTGTGGTCACCTTTCATGCAGGTTGACCTTACAATAATATACACATACATAAACAATAAACATCTTTAGAGCTTCTGTTGTCAGGTGATTAATAGTTTGTAGACCTACATTGAATTAATGTTGATTAAATTTCACTGTTTATCTTTTTGTACAGATTTTCAATCACAGTTGTTTGAAACATCGAGTAGAACAGGTGAAAATATAGGTGAGTTCTTTAGAAGAAAATAATATTTGTATTTCACTAATTAAAGGATAAAAAAGTTATTCGTTCTCTCATCACAGAATTAAATGATTTGATTGTTGAAGTTTTAGTAGTCTAGTACTATGTTAATTCTGGCACAGAATCCAAGAATGCTGCTTAGTTGAACTGCCCACTTAAATATGCATGTATCTGAAATACTTAGGACATCATACCTAACACTGGATCATTTAAATGAGTTCATTGCCTTGAGGATTGCTTTGGTTACAGCTTTATAAAATCCATCTTAAGATAGTTACTGACATTTAGTCCTATTGTTGATGTCACTATGTTTTGTTCTTTTACTGAGTACCAGTATAACATTATCTGCCTTTTTGTGCATTCTACATCATGATTAATGTATTGTAGTTTTAATGTTTTATATTGATTAAACCATTATAGTGAAACTTTGAAAGGCTTGAACAATAATTATATAATTGCTATTTATTGATGGTTTTGTAAGATATGTTCACCTTTTATATCAGTGATACTTGTATTGTACATGTACATATTCTATAGTTATTATAGTACATTTTGTAACTGATTAACCAAAAATAGTATGATCCTGATTCTAAAACTTCAATAACTCATTGATGTAAAAATGACATAAATGATAAAATGAATATATATGTATATCACAATGGACTTTAGATGATAGTTATTGATAAAAAGGGAGCAGAAACTGTTTTTGATATTTATTGTAAGAAATCATGATAGTGTACACATGTAAATGAAAGAATAGCTTTTTGTAAATGCGAAAAGAACTGTCAAAAAGAATTAATGCATTCTTTCACTATTTTCATAGTATTCATTATATTTTCAGATTTGTTATTTAAGACAATAGCTGGTGATATTATACAGAGAAGGGAGACGGAAGAAATACGACTTCAAGGTAAACATTATAGCAACAAAATATAAATGTTTCAGTCGATTTGAAGCCTTTTGATGTTAAACACTCATAAAGATACAGCTTTAAATGTTTAATTCTTAGGCTTTTAAAGTAAATGGGAAAGAATAATGTGTCCAGGATATAAATGCTGCATTTATTTACTGTAAACTTGCTTTGACACTTGGTCATATAAATAACACTTACAGTTATCACTCATGTACAAGTCACACATTTGTATAAGACACACTGAATCAGCCAGAATTCTGGAAAATGATACAATTATTCATGTGTAAAAAACAAATATTTTTTATGCAAAGATTACTCAGGTATAACCAAAACAGACTAAAAAATGGAAAAACCTGCTAGTTCAGGGTTTTCGTGTCATACTAGAAGTTTTACATATATGATAGTCATTGTATTACAATATTTTTTTATATATATTTTTTTCAGAACAAAGACAGGGTTTGAAATTAACCAATGACCAGAGGAGATTTAGTAACTGTGCTCTGTTAAACTGTTTCTCTTGATATTTTCTCTCATGACTCACTCTTGTCTTAAATATGTAACTTACCAATGATGAACATCAGAGACATTTTGGCATAAAAACCAAATATTTTAGATTAACTTGTGATATTTACATTTGTGTTTAATTGGATCTAAGAAACTGCCATGAAATACAGACTTACGATTGGTCAATTGTATGAGAAATACAAACATATGATTGGTTAATTGTATAAGAAATACAGACATATGATTGGTCAATCATATAAAAAATGACATATGATTGGTTAATTGCATGAATGTGCTCTCAACCAACCAATCAGTGTTTGGAATATAGGTTTGCAGGATTTCTATTGTTCAGTTTTAAGTCTGCTGTCAGCACCAACCTACCAAAGACTTTTCTTTGGTTAATTTACCACAGAACCAATCAGATGCATTGACTGGTCACTAACTCTCCAGTGATAGTCATTTAAACAACTCATGCAGTCTTAGTGTATTTTGACCAAAGTGAAACCTAGATATTGTGATGACTGTATGGACTTGGTTTTGTTTTCTACCGCTGCACTAAGGTTAAGATATCGTTTTTCGAAATTTCATCTTTCACACATAAATGTCACTTGTGTTTGCCTTTCGGAACTAGTCAATTTCTGTACATTAGTGATGTATGTTCACTAGTAATACCTGTTCCCTAATTACTATAACACAGGTCTGTTCACTTATTGTTATAAACACAGATTTGTTCACTAATTGTTTATAACATAGGTTTGTTCACTAATTGTTTATAATACAGGTTTGTCTGTTAGGTGCTTCATATTCTCTTCCATTCTGTAGAACATTTTTAATAATTTTTGCTGAGTTTTGCAACATTGATCATGGAATTAATTCATTTCAAGCTTTGGCTGAACCTTAGTGTTTGATTCTATTGTCAGAATTGAGTTTTAAATCAGTAATAATGAATGTACTGTGTGTGTGGTTCACAAGATGTTTCAGCAGGGGACAGAAATGTGTGAAGGTTGTTCTTTTTAAGAAAATTACTAAATTTTCTATAACTGTTCACACTGAACAATGTGTTGCTTTATCAGCTTTTAATTTGTTAATAATTAAATGTACATTTTATCGACCATTTTTTGTATAAGTGATTTCAAGAAAGTCTTTCTACATAGAAAAAAATTTGAGATCTTATTGAATTAGAAAAACATATCTACATGGCTGTATTATTGCATTAAAAACATTATTATTAGTACATATTGTATACAAAGCCATTATCAGAAATATCATTACAGTTATATGAAGTATAAAATCTTGTTATAAATGTAATTTGATTAGAAACTCTCATTATAACGTATTTATTGTTGCATTTTTGTGTTTCGATGAATAAACTTTAGTAGCTCTGAAAAATGTCATTACCTGGAATTCAGGATTACTGTACTAATAGTCTAATACACTAATCTATATAGATGATCTAAACCAAACATACACAAAACTGCTACACAAATGTATTACATGCACTGTGAAGTACAGTCAAACCTTTGATAGAGGCCACTTCTGAATAAAGGCCACCCTGTGAATAAAGGCCATTCATTTTAAAACCTGCATTGATTATTAGAACAAAATTACACCAAATAGAGGTCACCTGTCAGTAAAGACCATAATTTGTTGTTCCCAAGTGTGGCCTTTGTTCACAGGCTTGACTGTATTGTATTTTATCTCTGTAGTTTATGTGTAAGTCATCAACAGAAGTGTTGTAATTGAAGTTTCGGTCATTAGAAATCGGTTGCTTGATTATTGTCTCTCCATCCTATAATTTTAAATTATAATACAGTACCTTTTGACTTTCATTTTCATGAAAAATGTGTAAAATTTACTTAAAGGATGTGATAAAAATGAATGTTGTAGACCTTTATATCATCATATGAATGTGCTACTCATGTTTTTGTATTGTTTGAGCTATGGGTAGTTTTAAGTGCTTCAAACAAAGGAAGTCCTGGTTAAATATGCTTTATTTACTATTATGCTCTTCCTATCAGGTACCATCATTTTCTAGAGAATTGATATTCCTCCATTTTCAAATAAATTGATAGTTAATTCTTTAATTGATTTATAATTACCTTTGTGAAGTATGATATCATTGTTGTAGTACTGTGATATATCCAGTTTTTACATGATTGTTGCTATTTTTATTGTACTGATAATATGCTTTGTAACTGACTGATATGAATGTGTTGGCTTTTGATTTTACTAAGTTACCAGACAGGTACAAAAATAGGGCTTCGTTTTTTATGATTTTAAAACTGTTTTAAAGGGATCAAACCCAAAATTGCCATTAGAAAGTCATAAAAAATGAAAAGTTAAAACAAGTTGTTCTAAGAATTCCTCATTATTTGTGTACATAATAATTTTTTGTTGAAATTTTATGCATATGAGAACGCTGTATCTCTAAAATCAAATGTGAGGCCATCCTTAACAGTGCTTCTTCAATCTGTAAAAAGCAACAGACATACATGTTATTATTCTGTTAACAATTTTATCATGCATAAACTTGTTTTTATGAGATCAACATATATGTATATTTGCTCTGGTGTTAACTATTTTTATTTCTATTATTATTAGTTAGTATCTTAATTAATCAAAATATGGGGATTTTTGGATAGGGGTCATTTCAGTATTTATATACAACATTCTGATTTCATCCTGTATGTCCCTATCTCATTCAAACATTAATTTAAAGCAGGTATAAAAACCTTATATATTGGCTTGTGGGTGGGGTAGGTTGTATTTATTAGATTAGGTGTATTTTTGATGTTATCATATTTTAGCATAATATTATTTGCATTGTTTTTTCTGTAGAAATGTTATTCGGTTGATCTTGTCTTCCTTAATTGTCTTACCTTTAATAACTGTATTCTGATCTTTCTGATACACATAATTAATGTCCAGTCATGTATAATTCTGCCCGTCACGTTTTATTGCTAAATACAATCAAACCTATGTTAGCGGCCACATCCTGTGAATAAAGGCTATGCTTCAAATAACCGTCACAGATTATTTTTAGCAAAATTACCTCTAAATGAAGACCACCTGTCATTAAAGGCCACATTTTGTATTTCCTTCAGGTGACCTTTGTTCACAGGTTTGACTGTAGTTAATATGGTGTCTTCAATCATATGTTTCAGTGAACAAATGCTGGACTGTTATTGATATCAAGGATAAAGAGTTGTATGATTTTCCTCTACCAATCTACAAATATTCAAAATGTACTAGAATTGTTTATTCAAGCATTAAGTTGATAAATGTTGTAAATATGTGTACATGATATTGTTTATTTTATTGTTAGTCATAAAAAATGGTATAGCTTTATATTACTTTGTTGTTTAAATTTATTATTATTATGAATTGATTGATTATTTATATGATTTGCTTTTAACGAAATAAATTGTCATATTAAGTACTGATACATACCTTAGTTTAATGTTTTCTTTTGTTAGATGGTTTCATTTGTTAGGGGTTACTTATTATTATGTTTTTATCTCAAAGTGTGAATGTGTTTGTTGGGAACTGAATGATAGCTCAGCTTTCCATAGCTGTCACTCGCTTGGCAGGCATGAATTTTGATGCAGACTAAAGTACTACGCTTTTCTACATCCGCCATGCAATTGTTAAACTAGTTCCCCGTTCCATGTTACAGTGCATGTCTATGTAAGTTCAGTTTCCATGAGTACTTTCAGTACTTTGATTTTTACTTCTGTTACTAAGGAAGTAATTTAGTTTTAGAGGCCAGTAAATTAATGCAGACTTTCTATAAGCCCATTTTTAATGACGGACAGAACGACCGACGGACAGACATGCGCAAAGCAATTTACAAAATGTATCCCCTTTTCTTCGAAAAATGGCTTAAAAAACACAAACTGAGCATGCATGTTTTTAGTACTGTATGTACATATATCTTCTTTGTCATAAACATGGGTTACCTAATTAACAGTACTTAGTAAATAAGAATAAACAGATTCAATTTGTGATTCAAAAATGAGATTCCATTTTTTTATTTTAAAAATTTATAGCATTAAATAATTGAGCACTTTATCTTAAGTTAACCATGCAAAATAAAGTCAACATCTTTCATTATAAATTTCAACTAGATTCGCAACCTCATATATAAATCAAAATCTTGCAACACACACTGAGTCACTGAAAAAATAACATTCTAATGCAAAAACATGTGACATCAGAAGCCATCTGGCATTACATGTCAGATGCCATGTAGCACTGAAAGGCATTACTCATGAGAAGTAGTTGAATCATTTGAAAACTCAGATGTGATTACATTATATACCATATGATTTCATCTTTCATTTATTTGGAAAGTGTAAGAAATTCTGGACCATTTAGCAGTGGAAGGTGCCAAAATTCAGTAAAGTGATGCCATAATTAGTGAATAATACCTAATAGGCCATCTCCCCTCAAAAATACCCCCATCAGTTTATAGGGAAAAAAGAAAAATTGTAACTTGATAGAAATATTTAAATGATACTTAAGGTTACATGTATATACCTAATAGGGATTAGAATCATTCAAATAATAACAAGAAGTGTTTGTGAAACACAGATGCCCCCTCATTACTTTGACCTTTGACGTACTGACCTCAAAATCAATGATGACCAAACCTCCTAACCAAATCTGAAGAGCTTAGACTGGGTCGTTCTCTAGTTATTGGTCGGACAAGGTTTGGTTTTGGACGGACAGACCGAATGACACGTGCAAAGCAATATATAATACATTGTACTCCCTTTTCTTCAAAAGTGGGCATAAAAATAGATATATGAAGTGTACCACCCCAGTGTGCTTAATATCATAGTTCATAGTATATTTTATACTTATGTACAAGTAACACATATAAATAGACAAACTGAATAATTCTTAGCAAAAAATATACATAAAATATTTAGTATTGTGGTTTTAAAGCAATATAATAATTACATATAACTGTAGAAATATGCTTCAGTTAGTAAAAAACATCAATTAGGTAGGAAAATGACATGTTAGAATTTAGACCAGGTAAAATGTACACAATCAATATGAACCAGAAAATCTTTTTATATTGCATTTATGAGTAAAGTAAAGATGTTGATAGTAAATATGGAATGTGATCTTGACCTAGTAGATGCAGACACAACTTCTGAAGAACTCAATATTTGTTTATAACTAGTATTTCTGGACAGTTCTATCACTAGATATTAAGTAAATGTGGTATGTCATGAAGTGGTGTGACCTTCTAGATATAGACGTGAATTCGTACAAACACATCACATGTATTTAGATATGACTAGTATTTCTGGACATTTCTTCACAATCTACTCTGCTTTGACATCATGGCAAGTTTTATCTTTCATGACTAGAAGTTATGGCAAATTCTACAGGAAACAATTCTATAAAGCATTTATTTTGTGGAAAATTTCAACGACAGAAAAGTTACCATTTGCTACCCTCAACTTCGTAATACAAAAATATAGAATGTCACAAACGAGTTAATTTGTAAAATACACAAAATATTCACATTATGACTTTAACAAAACAATTTTCATGTTTAAACAAGAAGCTTAAACTTTCCCTAAATGTTTGAAATGAAGATGTCTGTAGTCTGTACAGTAGAATACTTTTGTCAAAGAATGATTTTGTTGCAATTATCGCAAAAATATGTAATAAATACCTACAAAAACTAGAGCAGTCACAGAGGTGACTAATATCCCCGCCGCCCCTTTGACATTGTATACTAGATGGCTAAGTTCAAGAGCACATAACTCTGGAATGAGTGAATGACTTGGAATGAAAATTGCATCTTGCACATCTACACTTCATGGTGATAACATATTTCAAGTTTCATTGCAATCTCTTAAAGAGACAGAGTGACTCCAATATACCCCCTCTCAAACTTTGTTTGTGGGGTATAATGAAGCACAACAGTGATGAGAGTTTCTGGTAAATTTCAATTTCAGCTCCGATGAACAAATATCTGGTGGTCATGTAAATCTCAATAAAAATAATCTTAGAGACAATGAAATACAAGTACTCAAGATATTACAACATATTGGTGAAATAGACAGAACATACAAAATTATCAATCATACTAAAATATGCCTAATACAATATACATGTACTAAATGTTTAATTTAAGAGCTATATGTAGGCTTACCAATAATAACAAGCGTAGACATACAGTCAGATCTATGTTAGTGGCCACATCCGAATAAAGGCCACTCTGTGAATAAGGCCATTCCTTTTAAAAACCCTATTTGATTATTTAGAACAAAATTACTCCCAAACAAAGGTCACCTTTCAATAAAGGCTGCATTGTCTTTCCAAAGGATGTCATTTGCTCACAGGTTTTGCTGAACTCAGAAACATACTGTTTGTCTGTATAATGCTATATTTAGGCTTCCTAAAAATTACAAGCGTGGTCATATCACTAAAATTGTAAAAACTAATTCAGTAACCCTGGAAATATTACATCTTGTACAAATAATGCTGTGCAGTATTGAAATAGCTTAAATTTATAAATCACTCTAGACATACAGAACTATCCTTCAAAACTTGTTTTTAATACATATAACCATACACCATAGATCAAACAAGATATTCATTGTGAACATCTTTTGTTATAAGGTTAAACCTTATAAAAACTGCATGATTGTGTATACTGCATAAATAAGCACATGAATTTTTAAAAAAAGAAGAAAAAAGCACACAATAAAAAAACAACTTTTTATCCAAAATATTCTGAATCATGACAAATCATTTTAATGATAACAGAATCAGACTCCTTTAACATTTTCATATCAGTAAGTCAATAATGTAAGAAAATAGATTGATTTATTTAAATACAGATAAATATTTGTAGAAATAAAAACAAAACATAAATTTATATTTAAGCAAAATATTTCTGACTAGTGATAATTCTTGTATAGCATGTTAAAATCTTCCTTCTTTGAACAGCTTGAGATTGTAGTGTCAACTTAAATTAGACAAAACATATATAAAACTTTTTGATAAAATAAATAACAACAATGATAATTACATGAATTAATGAGCTGAAAAATTCTTCGTCAACATGCAAACAATAACAAGAAATTAACTTCATATCTAAAATGAATTAAATAAATTAAAAAGCCAGGTAAGTCATGTAAAGAAAAAGCAAGAAATGGTAAACAAAACCATTTGACTTTTGTAAACATGGAAACAATGAGGGCTGAACAAAAAGTCATGAGATTCTTACAAAATAGTCAGTGAATAAATAAAGCAAAATACATGTTTTTTAGAATTTCAAACAATGCCATATATAGACTCCTTTTATGACAAACATAAATGAATAAAATTGCATGTATAAGTAAATGAGATAATCAAGTAGAGGAACAGTAAAACCTCTGTAGAGTGCCCCCTGAAGACCAACAACCCCTCTATAACAACACATTAAAAATTTCTCTAAACTGATATTTACTACGAATTTAACCTCTGTAGAGCAACAACCTCTAAACAAGGCCAATATTTGCGGCTCCCACAGGGTGTTGCTCTACAGAGGTTGTACTGTATATTCAATTTTAGGCTCACCTTTTCTTGTTTCTGTAGATCTAAGACTGGAGTATTCAGAACACATAACCTAATTTCATTATTATTTTTTCATTTATCAAAATAATATGACAAGTTTCAGTGCTCACAGATTAAGACATGATTAATGGACTCCAAATTGGAAAAGGCTGAGACTAAGTAAAATTATAAGGTTTATCTATTAACATCTATCAACATTTAACCAATCAGCACAATGTACACACAAACTTATACATGGTTACTCCATGCCAGACTCCTGGACTACAAAAAGTCTGGCAGTACTATGTTTAGTCTTCTAAATAGTGTCATTAAAAAACAAGAGGGCCATGATGGCCCTATAAATGCTCACCAGGAGAAAAGGTCATTTGGAGATTAACATTGTTGAAGTTTTCTATACGAGTCTAAGTAAGATCAAGTGACCCATCTGGGCCGTTTTTTATCCCATGGCCATTATATGAACAGATTTTAAAAAGGTCCATTAGACAAAGCTAGATACCAAATATCTTAGCTCTAGGCCTTGTGGTTTCGGAGAAGAAGATCTTTTAAAATTTTCCTATATAAAATAGAATAAACCCCAGGGCAGGGCTAATTTTGACCCCGGGGCCATAATTTGAACAAACTTGGTAGAGGTCCACTACACAATGCCACATACAAAATATCTAAGCTCTAGGCCTTGCGGTTTCGGAGCAGAAGATTTTTTAAATTTTCCTATATAAGTCTATATAAATCAAGTGACCCCCGGGGCGGGGCCAATTTTGAGCCTAGGGCAATAATTTGAACAAACTTGGTAGAGGTCCACTAGACAATGCTACATACCAAATATCTTAGCTCTAGGCCTTGTGGTTTCGGAGAAGAAGATTTTTTAAATTGTCCTATATAAAATAGAATAAACCCCAGGGCAGGGCCAATTTTGACCCTAGGGCAATTATTTGAACAAACTTGGTAGAGGTCCACTAGATAATGCTACATACCAAATATCTTAGCTCTAGGCCTTGTGGTTTTGGAGAAGAAGATTTTTTAAATTTTCCTATATAAGTCTATATAAATCAAGTGACCCTCGGGGCGGGGCCAATTTTGACCCTAGGCCAATAATTTGAACAAACTTGGTAGAGGTCCACTAGACAATGCTACATACCAAATATCTTAGCTCTAGGCCTTGTGGTTTTGGAGAAGAAGATTTTTTAAATTTTCCTATATAAAATAGAATAAACCCCAGGGCAGGGCCAATTTTGACCCCGGGGCCATAATTTCAACAAACTTGGTAGAGGTTCACTAGACAATGCTACATACAAAATATCTAAGCTCTAGGCCTTGCGGTTTCGGAGAAGAAGATTTTTTAAATTTTCCTATATAAGTCTATATAAATCAAGTGACCCCCGGGGCGGGGCCAATTTTGACCCTAGGGCAATAATTTGAAAAAACTTGGTAGAGGTCCACTAGACTATGCTACACACCAAATATCAAAGCTCTAGGCATTGTAGTTTTTGACAAGAAGATTTTTTAAATTTCCTATATAAGTCTATGTAAAATCAAGTTACCCCCGGGGCGGAGCCAATTTTGACCCTAGGGGAATAATTTGAACAATCTTTGTAGAGTTCCATTAGACAATGCTACATACCAAATATCTTAGCTCTAGGCCCTGTGGTTTCAGACAAGAAGATTTTTTAAGTTTTTTCAATTTGTTGCCATAGCAACCAGAATTTTTAATGAAATTTAATTTTTTGAACAACTTTGAAAGGGGACCACCCAAGGATCATTCCAGCCAAGTTTGGTTGCAATTGGCATAGCGGTGTAGGAGGAGATGTTGTTTTAAGTAAACATGGACGCCACGTATTCGTAACGACGCACGACGCACGATGGACGCAGGGCGATCACAAAAGCTCACCCTGAGCACATTCGTGCTCTGGTGAGCTAAAAACAATAACAAATAAATAATAAAACATGACTACCAGTATGAGTATCGGTAATAGAGAAATAAATTCAATCTGTAAATACATGTTAATAGCATACCAGTTATTTAGAGGCATGGATGGTTGCAATGTATATTTGCACTCAGAAATGGTCACTGGTTATAAAACTAACATTTGTAACCAGTTTGTAGTATCAAGCATCTGATTGGTTGTTTTTGAACAGAGACATAAAACTGAGTTACCGGTAAATGACCAATCACAAGACTGGTTTCAATAAGCAGACATTTAGTATAAATAAAAATATAATATACACGTGTACAGAGCAGAAAAAGGAACAGTATTGTTTTACTGGAAAAAAGTCCAATATTGAGCAAATCACAGAGTGACATAGGAGAAATTGACTAGAAGAAAATAAAAACAAAATAAAATATACTCGACTACTCAAAATATTACTATATCAATACTTACTCTACCTACTGTAGTTAATTCTTATTTTTGCATTAACCTAAATTCTGATCACAGTAGTAAAGATAATATTGCCAAATATATTAAACCCCCAACAAGGGAATATAAGGCAGGTAATGGCTGGTGGGTGGTTTCCCTTGATTTTTAAACTGTTTCCAGTTCAGGGAGTTTTTTTAAACTGATATTAAAAGGTGTTTTAATCACTGTAAAATATTCTGAATGAAGCAAAATGATTCCTTTATCAGTCAAGATAAGAATCTTCAAAATGTATGAAGATTTAGGTTCTTATATTTTCAAAACAATTCATTTAATTCAGTTAATTTGCATCCGATAGTCTGATAGGAAGTTGCGTCTTTAATTAAAATTTCTTTTCAAGGGATGCAACTCAAGCTGAACTGCAGTGTAAATTAAAGTTAAGATAAAAGTGCTTCGTTGTTACAATAATCCAATGTTCAAGCATCAGAAAATTGCAGATTATGGTGATAAAACATAGAAAATCAAAAATTGTTACAGTAATTATACTGTGGCTTTGAAGATACAGAATATTGCAGTATAAGACACAAGTATTTCAAAATAGACTTTGATATGTGTTGGTACATATAAATATATCTTTAACAGGAAATGATATTGTACATCTGTATTTAAAAGTTGACATCACATTCCTTTGGATGAACATATCCAAAGACATTCAACTCATATAATGCTGTAAGAATTGTGAACAGTACATAAACAATCATCAATATAACTCCGTATGTTTTTGTAAGTCTCCATCCATTGACATGAGTTGCCACTAATAAAAATATGACAGTTCCAAGTAATGTAAATGTTGCATATAGAAGACCTGAAAATAAAAATGAAAGTAAAAACATAAATTTGATGTTTAAACTGAAAATTATATCTGTACAGAGTCAAGGGGTATCTTCACTGATAATTGGTTCTTTTTATGTATAAAATGTTCTAGATGTTAAACAAGAGCACCACAAGTGGTGCCGACACTCATCTGTTCACTGCCTCAGTGAGATCTATCCTCCTATGAAGTTTCATGTTGCAAGCGACATTAAAGATTTTTGCACAGACGTAGACATCCCATTAGCTTTTTTCTTCTAAATCAGCTGAGCCAGAAATGAAATCAAGCAGATCCTCAAATCTGAATGAAGGCCAACATGTGAACAACTCAAAACATTTTACCCCCAAACCTCAAATCTTACAATGAAACTTTCATTTAACCAAAGAAATTTTACAAATTCAAACTAAATCTACAAACTTTGTAAAATTATTTGGTAAAAGTGCATTAAATGTGTATATATAGTAAATGGACAATTTTTCAATAACTGACAACTGATTCAAAATCAGATGTGGTACAATACAGAATTTTTCAAGAAGTCTATAAATCAGGGTCTAGGAAGAATAACAAGTATTAACAAGCATAACAAATACCTTCACTATAAACCATGACTGGTTTCCCTCCTTTGATCAGACTTTTAACAAGCCACGGAACACCAAGACAAATGAGTATATCAAAAACATTACTTCCTACCGCGTTCGACAACGCCATATCGCCGAGACCTTCTCGCACAACAATAACACTAGATATGACATCAGGCAGACTTACGCCAAATGCTATAAAAGTCAGACCCATAATTGTATCTGCGATACCCGCCGTGTAACCTAAAATGTGAAGTTTATAAACATTGTTCATTATTTTCATCTCAAATATAAACTGAGCAAAGATACAAAAGTGCTGCATCATCAAATAACAGAACTCCCTGCAACCCAACAACAGCAGGTGGATGACAAATTGTGTCATTCTTAACAATTTAACCATCTTAGCTACAACATAATAACAAGACATCAGACGATTACCACATTTGACCAGTTTATATTTATACAGTACAACCTCTCCAAAGCAACACCCTTTGGGAGTAGCAAAAGTATGTTGTTGTTGAGAGGTTGTTGCTCTAGAGAGATTAAATTAATAGTTAAATTGTGCCGTGGGAAAAAATCATGCTGTTGCTGCTGGGAGGTTGTTGCTCAAGGAAGGGCCACATTGGAGAGGTTGTACTGTATGTACAGTGACCATCACAATATTCTAACCATACAACTAATAAATACTTATTACCAGACAGTTTGTATGTATCATCTACAATTTCTCCATGAAAACTACAGTCACATGGGCCATCTTGATATCAAGACTGTCAACATTAAATAGAGTTTCAATACAACATTTTTAGAAGTCAATATTTAGCAAAACTAAACGAATCAATCATAGTGTTTTACAAACTAAATGTAAGGAAAAGAATTGCTCTACATTGTATATAAATAACAAGATGTGTTTTTAAAACAAAATGCCCCCTCTAGGTGACTTTTGACCTACTGATCTGAAAATATGCAGGCTTGTAGAGGTTGTCATGAGGGACCAACATATATAGTTGGTAGGTGGAAGCGTTTTGATCTCATAGGCAAGGTTAGAGTTTGGTACAAACAAACAGACAGACAGACCAAAACCAATATGTCCCGATCTAATAATACGGAGGCATAAAAAAAGTATTTTAATACAGCAGACTGGTTTACCTATTATTGTGATCATCCAAACCATTATGTATGATAGGACAGACAACCAGACTAAACTCATTATAAATGTCACCAAGAAATACTTCCTCCATCTTGGATATCTACAATCAGGTATGGTGACATAAAAGAGAATTTTGAGAGGTAATGCTATCCACCATACAATCTTCTTCCACCACACCTTGGGGTACATGAGTACATGCTCAATTTGATCATCAGAACCATAGTCTGAAATAAATTAAATAAAAAATTAATCATTTTCTGATCCATCAGATTAGCAAAGCATGGAGTATCATGTTACTTCTTAAATCATTTTTATGACATCACCTATACAAGAAATGCATGTACATTCAAACCTATGAACACAAGTCTGCCAAGGGAGACATACAACAACTATATATGGTCTTTATATACAGACAGCCTTTATTCAAAGGCTCATTCAGTCTTCATGAATAACTTTTTTAAGCACTGGACATTTGGTCCAATGAAAATGCAAACTTTACGGCACCGAATGAGCTTTAAGAGGACCAAAGTAAGGACACACAAAATTTCATACAATTTGGCTAGAAGCCATATTTTTTAGAGTGATTAAAATTTTTCATTTTTTATTCTGAAGTAAGATCAAATTATTACTTAAAAAAATACTGGACTGTTGGACCACTGACATTCTCCAAACCGATGGCCATTTTAGTGGACTGACTGACTGAGTCATTGGTCCAGGATTAAATTCGAAGATGGTTCAATGGTAAATTATACCTATAAACTTGTGACAGAGAACAGCTGTAGTTCACAAGTGACTACAATTTACAGGTTACCATTAACTCCAAGTAAGACTGAATTAATATGTAAGCTAATTGTTGTCAACTAAATGAAGTTATCAAGAAAAGAAGAATACATGATGTTCATATTGTGACATACGTGACATCATCCTCTTGTAAAAGTGATACAGTTGTAAATTGTTATAATACATTCCCCAAGACTTGAATAATTTATGAGCTAATGGACCACGAGCTAGTACAGTCAATGTATCACAATATGACATCATATTTGTATTAAAGACATTTTCGGTAGTTCGCTACATTTTTCACATAGACATAGAGGCAAAATGAAAACTGAACAATAGAATTTTTGTAAAACTTTGCATGATCTTGCATATGATAACAGAAACATTTTAAACGAAAAAATATTGGGGGTCACTGATCTCATTTTTGAGTTATCTGCCCTTGAATTTTTGCTTATTTTAGCTCATTTCAAGGTATTTATAAATTGTGTCTTGCACATCTACATTTTATGGTGATGACATATTTCAAGTTTCATTGCATTTCATCGCTTAAGGAATATGGAAATAGTTTGCTCCATAAACTTGTGATATTGTATGCAGACGGACCAACCAATGACTGACTGACAGAGTGGCTCAAATATACCCTGTCTCAAACTACATTTGCCAGGGTATAAAAATCAATAAAAACAACAAAATCCATTTTCTATTTTTTTAATACAGTGTATGTGTGAACTTCTATCTAAATACTAGATTTTGTCTTAAACTAACTCTATAATTAAAACTATAGGTAGTGCATTGTGGTACTAGAAGGAATTTTCTATCACAAGTTGTTAAAATCATAGATTGTATTAACGTAATGGTCACAACAAACTGAAATGAGTTTTAGAAAACTACTTTATTGAAACTACTTTCTGATTTAACAACATTTCCTAAACTTGAAATTTTTCAAACATAATTTTTATCTTTATTATGTAATGTCCATGTCAAACCTGTGTTAACAGCCACCTCCGGATAAAAGCCGCCCTGTGAATAAGGTCATTCTTTTAAAAAACAAAATGCCCTCCGAATAGAGGCCATATGTCAATACATTTTGCATACCCCCAAGGGGTTTCTTTTCACAGGTTTGACTATATGTACAAAATAAGATTCAGCATAAACAATGGCTAAATATTTAACAAGAATTTTTCAAAACAGAGATTCTTTACTCAAAATTAAAAATATGGAAATAACGAGTTTGAGACTAATCTCAAAAAGGCTTCAATTCAGATTGTTTGTGAAACTGGTTCAGGTCATGGCTACCTCTACTGAAACTTGCATTAAAACTCACCTTTGGTTAAACAGCCACTTATCACCTCAAATATGGCTTGCTAGTAATTAATAACTTCCAATTTAGAGACAGAAATACAGCTAAAGAAGAAATAATCAAAACAGAGCCTCACAGTACTTTCTGTCCCTTTAATTTTAACCTAAATTGATCTACTATTACTAGATATTCAGATGAGGCTAAAATATTTGATGTTATGTGAACAAATAATGTTTTCACTTTAACGACAGTAAAATTTTCATCTATCATTTATCTCAATGGTTATGAACATGCTGATATAGTTGAAATCATTCTGATGTCATTACTAATATCTTAGAAGGAAATTTATGACTTTGGAGGAATTTAAACACACAATCTTAAGCTGAGCCACCAACTTTTAATTAGCTACAAAACATAAGACAACTACATGTTCTATTAGTCTACTTACTATTGTTAGCACCATTTGTTTGTAGAGATCCAGTAATTAAAGGTTCACTTGTTTCATCAACATCATCTTCAAAATCTGAGTCAAAATCTTCTGTAAAATAATGTTTACAAGTAAACTCTCTGACAGACACTTTTATAACAAAAACATATTCATTCACTTTACAGTATATGAACAATTTATATCATATTTATATATTAGGAAGGATAATTAGAGGATTCCAGCTAGCTCAGAGATTATACAACTTATTATAAGGCCCTGAGCTTAAATCTCATATCTTGTCTTTTAAAATATCTTAGTTTAAATCAGACAATAATGATAAAATTGATACAGAAGTCAGAGAGCATAATTGATCCAAATATGTATTTAAACATTGATCTGCTCTATGTTTTCAACCAGAATACTTTGAGAATGGAATTGAGATTTGATTTTGTTTGTTTATATTGGGTTTTACGTCCCTATCAACAGTGTTGAGGAGTATTACATTGAAGTTGAAGTTAAAGAGTCATATGAGGCGGGCATTTCATCTAATCATCGCTCCTGGGAAGAACCAGTACTAGACTCCTATCCTCCATAAGTAACTGCCTACTTTCTCACATAAAGAGTCATGATTGGTACATGTAGCAGGTCTCGATCCCACGACCCCCTATCAGTGAGAGGTTACAGTGAAGTCAGCGACCTTAACCACTCCACCACAAAGGCGGGTCAATTGAGATTTGAGCTCAGAGACAATTGAAGAGCTCAGGCCAAATCATTCTCTGCAGTTATTGGTCGGACAAGGTTTGATTACGGATGGACGGACCGACATGGGCAAAGCCTTTTCTTTGACTGGGGGGAATAACTACTTATTTAACTTCTCTAGAGCAACAACCTGTCAAAAACAACATAATTCTGCTTCTCCTGAAGGGTGTTGATTTGGAGAGGTCACGCTGTATATACTAATTATAGTATCTCTGAGAGGATATTGATGTCACACCCCAAATACAACATTACCCAGAAACTCACCATTGCTGATGAAAGAAGATTCTTGAATTTTGCAGCCATTGCTTAATGACCCATTAGTGTCTTTAGCAACCATGACAACAACATTCACATCCTCAGATTGTGTATGAATCTTACAACAAGAAAATTTGGGAACAATCCACATTTCCAGAGGTGTATTGAAGTACATCAGTATTATATATAATAAATAAAGTAAAAGAAATATCACAGCTTCGTACCTGAAAGTAGAAAAACAGAGTAAAGTATGCATTATAACAGTTTACTGGGAGAGTTAACATTGTAACTGTCAACAATTCCCAAACTTATATAGTGTTTAAGGAAGTTTTCATGCAAATCTAACAACTAGATCTTAAATGCTATATGCTGTGTGTAATTTACAGTATTAACTAACATTTTATACATGGATTGAATTTGAAAACAAGAGTGTCAGGTCACAAAATACGCCCATCAAGTCATTTTTCAATACATCAAGGGCCATATCTCAGAAGTGCCTGGGCCAATAAATGGGCTGGTTATTGAATTTGACTGATATCTCATGGCCATACACATTTCCATCAAGTATAAAAATGAAAATTGACAAGCAAATCATGATACTTGCTTTTTGTAAATAAAAATTGGCAGTTGCTTACTTTAAATGGTTCCTATATCTAGGCTTGGATTAAACAGGGAAAAAATGCTGATAATGAAAGAAATCAAATGTTTGTACCAACCAGTAGACTAGTTCATCAACAATAACACAAGCTAATGCAGCAACACTAAGAGTGTAAAATAAACAATCACGAAATAATGGCCACCAGTTCAAATTTACAACCTGAAAATGGAAAAATAAATTGTTGTAATGAAAGTCATAAAACCAGCTCTAAAGTAGTCTTCACAGAGTATGGTGTTTGTAGAAAGTAATTGTCCTTAGAGAGTGGTGTTTACAGAATGTGGTGTTTATAGAATGCAGTGTTCACATAATGTGGTGTTTACAGTATATGGTGTTTACAGTATGTGACGCTTACTGTGCGTGGTGTACACAATGTGGTGTTTGAAGAAGGTATTTGTCCTTAGAGAGTGGTGTTAACAAAATGTGGTGTTTACAGAATGTGGTGTTTGTAGAAAGTAATTGTCCTTAGAGATAGGTGTTATCGAAATGTGGTGTTTATAGAATGTTGTGTTTACAGAATGTGGTGTTTGTAAAAAGTAATTGTCCTTAGAGAGTGGTGTTTACAGAATGTGGTGTTAACAAAATGTGGTGTTCACAGTATGTGGTGTTTACAGTGTGTGGTGTTCACAGCATGTGCTGTTTACAGTATGTGGTGTTTATGTAGAAAATAATTGTCCTTAGAGAGTGGTGTTAACAAAATGTGGTGTTTATAGCATGTGGTGTTTACAATATGTGGTGTTTACAGAATGTGATAAGACAAAATTAAATGCAAGAAAATGACTACTTAGACAATTAAATAATGATATTTAAATTCAAGGGCTTGATAACTTTGATTTAAAATCTTGTTTTCATTATTTTCTGTCTTGGCATTTTGTTCGTGTACAAACCATATGTGACATGTGAACATTTAACACACTGGATGATGACGTAAACTATAACCTACAGTCAAGTAGCATATGTATCACTAATCAATATAAAATCAGCTGACTAACTCCAGCTGTAATATCTACCTCTGTATTAATAATCTATAAGGTCATGAATCAGTTAATATTTGTTCAAAGTGTATACTACATTAATGTAAATCTAGACATGAAATATCACCTGTCTCATGCAGTCAAACCTGTGTTAGCAGCCACCTACGAATATGTAAGCAGCCACTTACGAATATGTAAGCAGCCACCTACGAATATGTAAGCAGCCACCTATGAATATGTAAGCAGCCACTTACGAATATGTAAGCAGCCACCTATGAATATGTAAGCAGCCACTTACGAATATGTAAGCAGCCACCTATGAATATGTAAGCAGCCACTTACGAATATGTAAGCAGCCACCTACGAATATGTAAGCAGCCACCTACGAATATGTAAGCAGCCACTTACGAATATGTAAGCAGCCACTTACGAATATGTAAGCAGCCACCTACGAATATGTAAGCAGCCACTTACGAATATGTAAGCAGCCACCTACGAATATGTAAGCAGCCACTTATGAATATGTAAGCAGCCACCTACGAATATGTAAGCAGCCACTTACGAATATGTAAGCAGCCACCTACGAATATGTAAGCAGCCACTTATGAATATGTAAGCAGCCACCTACGAATTTCTAAGCAGCCACCTACGAATATGTAAGCAGCCACCTACGAATATGTAAGCAGCCACTTACGAATATGTAAGCAGCCACTTACGAATATGTAAGCAGCCACCTACGAATATGTAAGCAGCCACTTACGAATATGTAAGCAGCCGCCTACAGATATGTAAGCAGCCACCTACGAATAAATTCCACCCTGTCAATAAAGGTCATTCTTAAGAAACTGACATTGTTTATTTTGAACTAAATGATCTTCAAATAAAGGTCATCTGTCTATAAAGGTCACACTTTGTGTTTCCCATGGGTGACCTTTGGTCACAGATTTGACTGAAGTTACAACTTGATATATGGAGAAATGTATGAGAAGTTGTATCTACAAGATAGTGAATTAACAGACAGTCAGATAGACTGTTACACTTACAGACACACAAGCACATACCTGTAATTACCAAGATAGTAACTAATTGATGGGTGTAAATATGAACAATGATACCTTGAGGTCAAAACCACCTTTGGGTCCAAGATGTTTACAAAGTAAGGCTTTATTTTTTCACTGGGGTTTAATTCTAAGGAGATTTATGAATATGATCATTAATTAAATACCATACTGATGGATGTATTAAATAAAGGCATATTACATGATGACCAATGTGCAACTGGAACATCCTTCAATAAGGTTTGATAGATTTTTACGTTATTTTTAACATGCAAAAATATTTTTAACATTCTCGATCGTTCAACAGAAGCCAGAAACTTTATTTTCATGCCTTATATCATGTTAACATTACACACTTCATCAGCTCGTAGGCTAATCATACTAAATACTGTATCTGAATGACACATGTACGGAAATAATACACGCAAATTAAACATGGAATTTTGAAATGATCCTCTAAGGAATAACATCTGCCTGACAAAAGTCTGCAGAAATAGTAAAATACAGTAACACATTAACTAATATATTCTGTATCATGCTATCACATCAGTAATTAAGTCTTATATTAAATCAGTAAGATTGTGTTTTCCAATACAATCAGCATTGTATCCCTGTAGGCAGAGTGATTGAAACATGTGTTAATAGACAAGTCTTTCAAAGACTCACACATACATATAGCATGCTATTTATATTCTCTTATTGCAGTACAAGAGGAGCAGGAGCTGACCCCACACGAGGCAGGGGAATGCCCACGTACCAAACCCATCCCCTCCATGGCCCCAACATCTAATTGCTTCCAGCCCCTTGAGTTCTTAAACTTTTTTGTATTTCTTTTGGTAAGGAGAGGTCACATAATTATTAGCTAGATTAATAGTAAAGCTTACATGTTATGTAGCCACAAATTCTAAAGTTGTGACAATTTGTAAAGTGTAGTCATGACATAATTATCACCAAATTCCAATATTTTAAAAATTAATTCACATGTACATTTACTTTTTTTAATTGAAAATCTAAATAACATACATATAAATTAGCCTTAGGTCATTATTCTAACTTTATCCAATAAAGTTAATATGAAGTAACATAACACATTTATTTTACACACACAACCAATTAATTACCTAGTCTAATTAGTATTCAAGCTACAAAATGTTCACAATTACAACAAGCCATTAAATGTGATTGAGTGTGTCAGAAACATGGAGTTACATTCTGAATCAAAATAAAAAAAAACAACAGAAAAACAGCCATAAATATACATGTACATGTTAGGTTAGTACAGATATAAATATACATGTACATGTTAGGTTAGTACAGATATAAATATACATGTACATGTTAGGTTAGTACAGATATAAATATACATGTTAGGTTAGTACAGATATAAATATACATGTACATGTTAGGTTAGTACAGATATAAATATACATGTACATGTAAGGTTAGTACAGATATAAATATACATGTACATGTTAGGTTAGTACAGATATAAATATACATGTACATGTAAGGTTAGTACAGATATAAATATACATGTACATGTTAGGTTAGTACAGATATAAATACATGTACATGTTAGGTTAGTACAGATATAAATATACATGTACATGTTAGGTCAGTACAGATATAAATATACATGTACATGTTAGGTTAGTACAGATATAAATATACATGTACATGTTAGGTTAGTACAGATATAAATATACATGTACATGTTAGTACAGATATAAATATACATGTACATGTTAGGTTAGTACAGATATAAATATATGTACATGTTAGGTTAGTACAGATATAAATATACATGTACATGTTAGGTTAGTACAGATATAAATATATGTACATGTTAGGTTAGTACAGATATAAATATATGTACATGTTAGGTTAGTACAGATATAAATATACATGTACATGTTAGGTTAGTACAGATATAAATATATGTACATGTTAGGTTAGTACAGATATAAATATATGTACATGTTAGGTTAGTACAGATATAAATATACATGTACATGTTAGGTTAGTACAGATATAAATATACATGTTAGGTTATACAGATATAAATATACATGTTAGGTTAGTACAGATATAAATATACATGTACATGTTAGGTTAGTACAGATATAAATATACATGTACATGTTAGGTTAGTACAGATATAAATACATGTACATGTTAGGTTAGTACAGATATAAATATACATGTACATGTTAGGTTAGTACAGATATAAATATACATGTACATGTTAGGTTAGTACAGATATAAATATATGTACATGTTAGGTTAGTACAGATATAAATATACATGTACATGTTAGGTTAGTACAGATATAAATATACATGTTAGGTTAGTACAGATATAAATATACATGTACATGTTAGGTTAGTACAGATATAAATACATGTACATGTTAGGTTTGTACAGATATAAATATACATGTACATGTTAGGTTAGTACAGATATAAATATACATGTACATGTTAGGTTAGTACAGATATAAATACATGTACATGTTAGGTTAGTACAGATATAAATATACATGTACATGTTAGGTTAGTACAGATATAAATATACATGTACATGTTAGGTTAGTACGGACATACATATTTATCTATCTGTTGTATGATGGCCCAATCAACAGCTATAGTCATTTCAGAGCTGCTCTAGAGAGAGTGGAGATAAGATACAGGAGAACCCGGCAGTACTCTTTTCAAATACAAAATTTATATTTTCCTGGTTCTTTAATGTGCCCAGTGTAAAGCACAAATACAAAATTTATATTTTCCTGGTTCTTTAATGTGCCCAGTGTAAAGCACAAATACAAAATGTATATTTTCCTGGTTCTTTAATGTGCCCAGTGTAAAGCACAAATACAAAATGTATATTTTCCTGGTTCTTTAATGTGCCCAGTGTAAAGCACAAATACAAAATGTATATTTTCCTGGTTCTTTAATGTGCCCAGTGTAAAGCACAAATACAAAATGTATATTTTCCTGGTTCTTTAATGTGCCCAGTGTAAAGCACAAATACAAGCCTCACCCATTTTTTTCTGTGAGTGTCTAGGCACAGTATTTGACATGGTAGTTGGAATGGGGACACTGAAAAAACCATCCCGGACAGATTTGAAAGGTAGAGCCGAGAATCAAACTCACTACCTTAGTCCAGCATGTCACCACTCAACCATCAATGACCCCTGGATGTACATTTGTACCTTTACATGCTGAAGACTGGTTAAAGAAAGAGGACATACTGTACAGTTGTCTTTAAAATCTACATCTCATGTTTTCTGTATAGAAACAATTTCTCCTAGCAATCCTCCACAATCAATAATTTACCATTTTAGTAATAAATTTGTATATCTGTACTAGCCCTCATATATGTAGACTGTAACAATATATCTTCCTTTGTTCAAAGGTAGACAGAATGAAACATGTTTGTTTTAAGTCATTTTAGAAACTATAATGGAAAGTAATAAAACAAAGTAACACAACCTCCCACTTCATGTTTATAATTTCTAAATAAAAACACATTCATCATACATATAACAACATCCATGAGTCATTGCCATGTGTTTTGTTTTAATTTCTTAGTGCATTTAACAATAACATAAGTTTTTATGAATGTGAAACATTCTATTCACAGTGAACAAATATTTCCTGGTTTACAATCAAGTACTTTATGTGAATATAACAAAGAGATGGTGAATTTGTGGTTAATTCTGTAGCTAATGTCTAGCTTGAAGTTTATCCTATGGTTTATGGTGAATGTTTGGTGTGTGAATATAAGGACAGACAGACAGACATACATAACCATACATACAGACAGATGGACATACAGACGGATAAATTGATAGACATACAAACAGACAGACAGGTGAGTGGATGGATAGACAGACAGATTGATGGACCAACGGACAGGCGGACAGACAGACAGATTGATGGACCAACGGACGTAACTCATGAGACGTATGTTGTGGGGTGATCCCTTTGATCTTTTCGGTGTTTTTAACCCCACAAGTCGCACCCCACAAGTCGAAATTATCCCCACAAGTCCAGTTTGTACGTATCTGAACCCCACAAGACCTAAATGTACTAACCCTAACCCCACAACCACTCTCGCATGCGTGCGGACGGACGGACCGACAGACAATTTGATGGACCAACGGACAGACGGACAGATGGTCAAACAAACATACAGACAGACTAACAGATAGTAGAACAAGACAAGTGGACATGTAGAAATACTCACCATGCCAGCACTTAGTGCACAAACACCAATAACAAACATCACATTGTATACAGCAGACCCAACCACTGTACCAATTCCAATATCATCCTGTAATAAGTACATATATATGACATCTGTGTGAACAAACCATCATTATCTTGTCTACACCCATGCAGTGACTAACCACTATCCTAACATCAGAGACAAGTAAGAATTTACTGGATAAGAATAAATAGCCATTTTTACAAGAACTACAGAGTAAGTATGTATAATATAACAGACAATTTTGAAATTCACAAAACATCATACTCAGCAATTATAAAATTTCCTATAAAAAATGCCTCAAAACTCTATTTAAGGAAAGAATTACAACTGTAACAATTTATGGTACAAATTATTTCCAATTTGTCAACCAATCAATCAAACTAATTCAATGAATAAAAAAATACTGACAGTTAAAACATTGGGGTTGTTTATTAGGGTATACGGTTATCAAAATATTTCAAATCAAAGCGATTAATAATAACCCTTTACAATGTATATTTCACCCCAAAAAGTTGCTGACTTTATTAAAAACATTTAACAATGTATAAAAAATGTCATGGTTCACATTTAAGTCCTACTTTAGAAAAAGTAATTATTTGCCCTCCATAATTTCAGAGCATTGTTTTCTGGGATTATCTCTTTTACCTCAGCAATAAACACAGCTATGATTGCAGTAGCCAGCTCCGGTGCTGAACTCCCAGCAGCCATGAATGTGGCTCCGGCTACATCAGACTGTATGTGTAATACTGAAATACAGAAAATAGATTATACTACAATACTGGGGATTAAAACCTCTATTGTAGGATGGCTCACATACATATTATGTTAATAGCTTAACTAGAACCTTTTAAACTTAATCAAAGTACTGAAAGTAATCAGAAGCTGAACCTACATAGACTTGCACTGCAACATGGAACAGGAACTAGTCTAACAATTGCATGGCCGATGTAGAAACAAAGTCCGCATAAAAAATTCAGCCACGCCAAATGAGTGTTTGCTATGGAAAGCTGAAGTTTCGTTCCGTTTCCAAAAATCTGGCCAATCAGCGGTACACACGTTCATACAGCTCATTGACTCCACTGTGGTATTTTGTATACAGAAAAGATGGACAATTTTAATTCATTATCGCATAAAAATCTGGACATTGTTCCGCAAATCATACACAGTAATTTAAAAAATCATTTTTGGAAACTGAATGATAGTTCAGCTTTCCAAAGCCATCACTCACTCGGCGCGCATAAATCTTGATGTGGACCTAAGTAAGTATGTTTTCTCCATTCACCTTGCTATTGTTAAACTGGTCTGTTCTATTTTGCAGTGCAAGTCTTAAGTAAGTTCAGTTTCCATGGGCAACAGTCAATAAGGTATATAAGCCTTTGTTCACAGGTTCAACTGTATAATTAAATTTAAATTAAGTTTCAAACTATTACCATACAAAATATATAAATACTAATCAATTATCAGATACATTAAGTTCTTTAAGTAAGCTGCTGCAAGTTTTCAATGTTTGCAATGTCTGATGTCAATCTGAAATGATTCCATCTAGATGATTATTCTAACATTTACAGCTGAGTATATACCTGTTTACAGCACCTCACATTGGCGCTAATTCATGTATAAATGAAGTAACAGATTGCGTTAGTTCAGTCACTGTAATTATATCCATCTGGTGAATACATTTGATCTCATTCAATCACACATAAATTACCTACACAACTACACAAAGAATGATTGCATGAATACAATTCAAAGACAGTTGTGAGTGGATATTTGTGATGAAGTTACACTTGTGTTTAACAGCTCAAACACTTCAAGCTGCAAAAGTTGTTAACATGTTTTCAATGCATCAATATTTCATTGTCACTAACCAAACCCATTAGTATTTTGAAATTCTGATTAATGTTTTACAGAGCAACCACAATAATATCAATCTTATTCAAGAAATTCTGAGCTTTGATTCTATAACATCTGAAGGCAGATACATGAAGTAGACTTTCAGTATACTTAATTGTGATCAAATTAGAATTGGTAAATGCTCTACAGAGTACAGACAGATACCCTACTTTCAGTTTAGAAGAAACAAGCTTACAGTCAGTATTGCATGCAATACAAGTCCCCTGCCAGCACATATCATTGGAATGTTAGCTGCTGTTTATACAGCACCACCTGTCTAGATTTTTTAATGATGACAATTTTGTCTAAATGAGCGAGCCAGCTTAAGTTATCATCCGGAAACCAAATTTCTATTTTTAGTAACAGTGACCTAGATATTTGACCTATTGACCCTAAATGTAATCCTACTCTAGGTTATCCCCTAAGCTATCCATACACCAACTTTCATTCAAATTCATCACCCCTAACTGAAGTTATCATACGGAAACCAAATTTCTATTTTTAGTAACAGTGACCTAGATGTTTGACATATTGACCCCAAATGCAATCCCACTCTAGGTTATACCCTAAACTGTCCATATACCGACTTTCATTGAAATTTGTCATCCCTAACTGAGTTATCATCCGGAAACCAAATTTCTATTTTTAGTAGCAGTGACCTAGATATTTGACCTATTGACCCCAAATGCTATCCTACTTTAGGTAATCCCCTAAGCTATCCATACACCAACTTTCATTGAAATCCGTCATCCCTAACTGATTTTATCATCCGGAAACCAAATTTCTATTTTTAGTAACAGTGACCCAGATGTTTGACCTATTAACCTCAAATGCAATCCCACTCTAGGTTATCCCGTAAGCTATCCATATACCAACTTTCATTGAAATCCATCATCCCTAACTGAAGTTATCACCCGGAAACCAAATTTCTATTTTTAGTAACAGTGACCTAGATATTTTACCTATTGACCCCAAATGCAAACCCACTCTAGGTAATGCCCTAACCTATCCATATACCAACTTTCATTGAAATCCGTCAATTTTAACTGAAGTTATCATCCGGAAACCACTTCGGACAGACAGACGGAGGGACGGACGGACTGACGATGACAAACACTATAGTCCCCTCCGGTACAGCAGGGGACTAAAAACTCACTCAGAGACCACTGCAACATAATAAGTTTATGACCATCTCTGATTTATTAATAAGATTTTTTGTTTTGAGTTTAAACTGGTTTTCTACATCATTTCAGTCTAACATTAAGACTACAGATCAATATTACAACTGGGGTTAGAGTACAAAGATTTCCTTCATACCAAAGTTTCACTGTATATTTTAACAGATGATGTATATTGCAGTATTTAATTCATCAAATACTATAACTAGGCAACGAATTGCTACAAATTCAGCAACATGAATGTAACATAATTGAAGTATTTATCAGCATACATGTATATCAAATTGATACAATGTACAAGAAAACAGAGGTTCCACATTTCCCTAAAAAAATAATTATGTCCACCAACATTTCTGAGAAAAACAAAAATTGTGACTCATTATAAATTACTTAATTTAATCATACAAACTACACTGCACAATATATATTATGAGCTCACAAATGTTATAAAAATGACTTAAAAGAATAAAAATTCAAAAAGCAAAGCCCAGTACGTGTTAGTGTATAACAGGGATGTTAATTATTTACATTTGGACAAATATAAACTCGGTCATGACAAGTCTTATCATAAATAATTCATTAATTGGCTACAGGTAAAAAACTATCTAATTAACACCTGTCCTGTATTTATTGTGTTATTTACTGCTCTAGTTGACATATTACACCATGAGTTACATTGTACCATGGTTATACTGACATTGTGGTTACATTGTAGCGGCTAGTGTACGTTGGAAATTGGCTTCTCTTTGGGTATCTCTCAGATGCAACCCTTGGTGGTGGGTCCTTTCCGGGGGGGGGGGGGGGAAAGGCTCATATTATACTACTGATTAAGTACTATTAAGAAAATAGAAATATAAACACTTCTAGCTTCTTTCTTCTACATGTACTGCGTTTGAGATTTTCAAAAATAACATTTATCTCCCTTCACAGAAGTTGCTGTTTGTCATGGTAACCTAGTCAACATGTTTAAACACAAGGAAACAACAGGACTTCCAGCTGATTCTTTATCTTATGCTACACTGTTGTTACTGGTTCTTATTTTATTGGTAAAATTCAATATTTAACTAGGGAGTTTTGGGAGGAAATTAGGGAAAATATGTACTTCTCATTAGGGGACTGGGGCCTTTGACTCCAAAAAACAGCACAAACAGGACATACAGGGCTATCCATGCCCATGTTTCTAGGCCAAGCAAAACTGTTTTATCTTAAGTGCAAAGCTCCTTATAAATCATCTTATGGAGATCTTTATTGACAGGTTTCATAATTAAGTAACAGTTAACCATTTAAGCCTGTCTCAACTCATCTCCTCCTATAAATTTAACATTGAAAGATAAAAAAAATAACACAAAAGATGAAATTTGTACAAGGGATTTATTTTCACCAGAAAATGGACTGTTAATGTAATAAACTCCAGGACAGGGGTTATTCACCTTCTTTAACAGAGGCCTATTAAAGGCCCTTTCCAAATTGAAAACTTCGTTAAAATCATACAGTTTTCCCAAAGATTCCAACTTACACCAGCTTTTTTATTTTTCCCAAACCAACAATTTTAGTGATAATTCTTCCCAAAATCAACAGGCTAAGGCCTCTTCCCAATGAAGAGAGAAAAGTCCCTGAATGATTGAAGTTGGATTTTCTGAACCTTTTTCAGTTTTGGAAAATAGGGAGGCAATGGAACAGTGACATAAACATGGCTCAGGAACAACTGGTGATCTGAAATATAATCCATGGCACTTACCTTCAGTGATAACTTCAAGAGATGGTACAAAATAGTCATCACAGAGTAGTGCAAACCCTAAGAACATGTATATAGTTGTAAGAACATGCAAGGCGATGGCTCCTTCTCTGCGTTGTCCTTTTGTGAAAACATCATGGGGAAATTGTTGAATCGCACGTGGAGTACAGTTTGGCAGTGCAGCAAGTAAAGAGCGTGTTCCATCTGAAATTGACAGATAAAATATTGGTTTAAATCACAATAGACTGGAGATGTACATTTAATAATTCATTGAAAAAACATAAAACTAGTACTGTCAGTAAATTAAAATCCCAAAGGAAATCAGCAGGGCTTGTCACTAACAGCGTTACAGTGGCCCGTTAGCCATATCTGAAATTTGGGTGACCTGAATTTTACAAATTTAAGTAAATCAAATGATAAAGCTTACAAACTTTTTTGTTAGATCTGATGTGATGTAACCTGTATAACTTTGCTGAATACATTTGTGAAAATCTGATGTGTATACTTGCCTCATATTCTACTTCTATTAAAGTACACTCAACAGGCATTGAAATAAAATGACAAACACATATGAATTATGTTTTTTGAAGTCATAAATAGAAACATACATGTCATCTCATAATTTTTTAAAAATTACAATACAAATGACATTATTATGTTGACATTAACGAAATATGGAAAGTATTTGTTATGTTCTTTGGTCTAGATTATAATTATAAATCTTTTTCACATTAAGCATAAATGACAAAAATAACTTAAAAGTACCAAAAATAAATTGTTTTTAATCTAAAATTGTGTCATTTTAAAAAAATAATGGAACTTAGAAATGATGAATACCTTTGGATTAAAATTCATGATTACATGATTTTTTCTTGAATAATTCCTGAATAGTTCATGAAGTATGTGTAACTATACCAGGAATATAACTACAGTCAAACCTCAGTCCTGTGAACAAGGACCCCTGTGGGTTAGAAATAATGTGACCTTTATAGACAGGTGGCCTTTATTTGGAGGTGACCATTGCACTAAATCATACTCAGGATGTTAGGAAGCGATTTCAGATTACAGAGAGGGGAAGAGGCAGCTCCCCCCTTGATGGACAGATAGATTTATAGATAGATAGATAGATTGAATCCACCTCTGAAGGGGGACTGTTCCAATTTTTTATAGCTCCCCCCTCTAGTCCTCCGGTGTCCTACGGACCTGACGTGTTAAATAGTTATAAAGTTCTTGCTACCAACAAAAATAGTTATACTGTTAAAAAATGGCCGGAACAGTGATTGACTGCTTTTTATTGAATCTCAGAACAATAATAAATGAAATTTGACACAAAAATAAACAAATCTTTCATGAACCAGTTACATTAACAAATATCAAGCACATACAGCTTTAATTATTACTAAACAATAGTTGCCACCTCTTGCATAAAATTCAACTTCCATGAGTAGCCAAGATACTGTCAGTACTTTGATTTCAATATTAACAATAAACTATCCAGAACTAATTCAACAAAAAAAATGTGACAAAAGAAAATTGTCAAAATGCAATCAACAGAAACAGCTGCAAAATATTTACCTTTGATATTAACTTCATCAACAGACGGTCCTCTTTCCTTTTCTATGAAACGAACGCAAATCGTGAAAATAAGAAATACAAATAAACTTGACACAAAAATCGCAGCAACTGTCACTCCACGTTTTGGCCTCTTATAGAAGATACGGTTCATCTTCGGTGTCTGAGTTAAACCCATCACTAAACATGTTTCCCTCTCTTTTTTCCCAACACAAAATGGGTTATCACTAATGTCTCATAAATAGTGGTGTTAGACGATCTGTCATCCACCGTTGCAAACAGTTGTTGTTGACATGCACCGCTCCAAATATTATCGACCCTTTACATTCGCACACTTCATTCGTACTATAGCTATTCCGGCTTAAAATAGTTTGATTTCATCCCCACGTTAGCTCTGAGAGACTGAAGTATTTAATTTAATCTTAATCACAAGCTTTTATTTATTGAATAACAAAATTGATAAATAGAGGAAACTAGTGTTTTATCCGCGTTTTTATAATCCGCATTTCCGTGTGGTAGAGCTACACGTATAAATTTATATAAATTTAGATAAAATCCCTGCATCTAATATAATTGCTACTTGATTAATTTTGAATGTATCAATTACATTTATAAATGATTTTGTTCCAAACTGAGGTAGACGTTTAGAGTTTGTTTAATATCATTTATTGTTCAGCCCAATATTTAATAGAATCTAATCAGGGATGCTAGATTCTATATATTATCAGGGATGCTATATAGTATCGAGTGAGCTAGACATTAGATCATAGTATAGATTGGCTATTTTATAGATAATAAAGCAAATCATATAACACACAATAAGATTAACCGTTAATTACTTTATGTTACCATGACAATGTTCCATAATGCGGAGCGTTCAACCGATCACATAAGGGAAACAACTCAAGAAATACTTTTCCTTGTATTTCTTGAGTTAACTCGCTTGTATAATATATTTAACCGATTTTGAGCCGTGAGAATGACTACGAATATTTTTAATTAATCGAATAAATTTCAGGAAGTTTATGGTTATTATCATAATGCTCATAGATACATCTGCGCTAGGTCAGTGTATTTGAAATACTATTTGAGTGTCACTGACTAGATGATTTAAATGGGACGGGACCTGTGGCGGGACCTGCGTCGCTCCTTCTCTAATTTTGCAAGCATGATGGAAAGTCCTAGCTTAGCAAGCAAATTATATTTCAACCTAAATGTTTTAGTCTTGGTTTAGCTTTGTTGATTCCCGAGAATCCCCTTGTTTACTTCTGCCAGTTTCCACCCCGTCTTTCTCCTACAAATCAAGGTACAAAGATAAACCAATTGGTGGCAAGTTATTATTTTTATTTTGAAAGACAAACACTATAATTACACAATTTATAGTTAGACCTTTATAATTCTTATCTTCCACATCCACATCCTCTTCTTTCCCGAACAAAGATATTCGTATAAAGATGGTTCGCGAATTGTAAAATTTCAAATTATTTCATAAAAAATACTAACTTTCAATCTTCTTCTTCATCATATCCCTCTCTGGGGCAACTTCGCACATGGTGTATGTACAAGGTCATGTGCGGTGTTCCAATGTGCAAGATAAAGACTCTAGCAATTACAGCCCCATGACAAGGCCTCAAGGCTGACTGCTATGGCATGGTGCTGGGGAATCTGGTTCTACATGATCATGCAGACCATCACCAGCTTGACACTGGATCTGTGTTGCTGCAGTGTGGGCCAGTCCAGCTCTGACATCATCACAGTCGTGCTGCTGGTAATTACCTTTGACAAAGCGGGCAGCTCGCCGTTGCACAGTTTCAAGCTGGTTGATGTTGGTGGTTGTGTGTGGATCCCAGACTGTGCTCGCGTACTCCAAGATGGGTCGGACAAGTGAAGGATATGATTGGACATTGACGTCTGGGGGGCAGCTTGCGATTTTCTTCGTAGGAACGCTAAAGAATTGTTGGCTTTCTTGGTAGTGTATTCTGTGTGTGTGGTCCAGGATAAGTTGTTGGCTATGTTGTCCCCCAAGATACTCCACTTTTGACGGTTTGAAGTTGTTTGTCTTACAAGTAAGTAGTGATGACTGGATGCTGGTGTTGAAGGACAGCATCCACTTGCGTTCCAATTCCTGGAGACGATCTAGGCCATGTTGAAGGGATATGGAGCCAGCTTTTGGTCTGATCATTCGGTATTTAAAGCAGAAAGGCAAAGAGGCGGATTGTATATGTTAAGCACTGTGGTAGGTCGTTGATGTAGAGGAGGAAAAACAACGGACCAATTGAAGGACCGTGCCCTGATGTACTATGGATGTCACTGGAGAGGAGGCTGATGTGTGACCTTCGACGACGACCTGTTGACTGAGTTAAGACAGGAAGCTCCGAATCCAGTTTAGAATGTTCCCTCTGGTGGCATAATGATCCACCTTTGAAAGAAATCACCGATGGGGCACAACGTCTTGAACGCCTTACTTAAATCAAGCAGGATGACATTGACTTGTTCTCTGTGGTCCAGTGCTGATAGCTGGTCTTGAAGCGTAAGCAGGAGTTGCTCTGTGGTCCAGTGCTGATAGCTGGTCTTGAAGTGTAAGCAGGAGTTGACTTTCTGTTGAGCGCTTTTTCCGAAAACCATGTTGTGAATCAGATAGTAGTAGCCCAGTCATCATAATTTTTTGGGGGAATTAATTAGTACATAAGCCATTTTTGGTATGTTGGTTCTGTTTGTGGTGAACAACACCCAGAAAAAAGTCCCCAAGAATCCCATGGTGCAAAAGCGATATTTTTGGGCTAAAAGTTGAAAAAAAAACCTGGGAATTTCAGGAATCGATGTATAACTCAAACACTATTTGGCCAAACGAGTTTTAATTTTCCACGATGATGTGTATTAATAAAATATATCATTTTGATTTAGTTTTACTCTCGAGTCGCATCCAAAATGGCCGCCGAAATGTTGTTTTTACTGTTGAAATCCAAATTTGACTGATTGGCTCTTATATCAGTCATTCTAATTTCAAATATAAAAAAATAAAGTTCACTCTTATCTTATTTGTGATGAATTTTTTTTTTAAATAGTGAAACTTATAAAAGCACACAATCTAATTGTGGGCGTGAACTGTATAAAAACTCGAATATGACATTCTAGAGCACTATAATTGTTCAAGTTCAGAATTATGCCCAAGACACTTTTAACTTTTGATATTGATGAATATTAACAACTTTTGTATTTGAATGAACTTGATTATTCATTCCATAAAAATCCAATATCGTCGCTCCAATCCAAAATGTCCGCCAAATTGTTTTACTGTTTAATTACAAATTTGACCATTTTGTCATATTCTAATTACAAATGAAAGAAGAAAAGAAATTACTTTTACCTTATTTGTGATGAATTTCTTTTATATAAAAGTCAATATTGAACTTATAAAGCTCACTATGTAATTTTGGGCATAAACTGTGTAAAACACAAAAATGACATTCAAGAACCACTATAATTATTCAACTTTAGAATTATGCCTAAGACATTTTAACCTTTGATATTGATAAATGCTGAGAACTTTTGTATTTTATTGTTGATTATGCATGATATAAATCCAATATGGCTGCTAAATTTAGAGTCGACAGGTCATACAACAAAAGTAAACAATTAATCAGACAATAATGAAACATGCCAATGCAAAGACCTATCTACATCCTGGAATAGGTTCCTAAGTCGCTTCACTTTAATCTTTTCTGAATAGTTCTCAGATGAAGACTTTTTTCCGAACGCAGTAGCTAGTGCCTCTTCCTGAGGGTAGGTAGTCTGTATCATTGTTGTCAACTGACATATGCTTAATTGGAGATAAGCCTTCTCCGTTGACTTTGTGGACCATACCTACGTTTTTTATAATCGAGGTTATATTATTCAGTTTTTAGACAAAGTCTCCCATTGTTTTAGTGATTTTCGAGCTTTTGATCTTGATATACAAAAGGAGTTAAGATTTTCATCAGTTAGTCTCAGATTGAATTTCCTTATGGCTTCCTTCGGGTTTAGGTAGCCCTTATACAGTCATCATTATACCACACATTTGTAGTTTGTCATGGCTTCTAGAGTTTGTGGAGGTCAGAGGGATTGAGCCTTCAGCTGTCTCTATGGGCAGTGAAGTAACAATGTCGGACACATCCTCACTATTGTCTAACTTTTCATGAGTAATCATAAGTCTGGTCTCAAAGAAGTTTTTTTCAAATTCACTATTGCTTGCTTCCGCAGTTTGGATTGGTCTTAGACAGACGGACATGTTGATGAAATAAGATGGGAAAGTGGTCACTTCCACAAGTGTCATCTCCAACTTTCCATGTAAAAGTCTCTTAGCAACGTTAGGATACACAGAAATAGATTTTTTTCAGGCACACAAGGCCTGGGATGAGAGAAAAAACTTAATATCTTACACGCCCATTCTTACTCTCTCTCTCTCTCTCTCTTTCTCTCCCCCCCCCCTCTCTCTCTCTCTCTCTCTCTCTCTCTCTCTCTCTCTCTCTTTTACTTGATACGTTTAATAATGTATGGGAATCGGATGAACCCCCTTCTTCCAAGCATTGCTAATTCCTATTCCTAAGCCGGGCTTCCTAATGATCATCACCCAATAACTTTTACCAGTTGTGTCTGTAAAGCACTGGAAAGAATAGTGAACAACGGACCTGTTTGGTTCTTTGAATCTATCAACCTTATTGTGAATGTACAGAGTGGTTTTCGTCACCAACGTGGTACAGTTGACTACCTAAGCTGTGCGCTTTAAGACTTCTAAGACAGGCCTTTATAAACAAAGATCATTCAGTGGCTGTATTTTTCTTCTTTAAAAGTGCGTGTGGCACTACCTGGAATTATGGCATATCAATTCAATCTATGATCTTCATGGTTTTGGTCTCAGATGCCACCTTCCACTTTTTTATTGTGGCTTTCTTCCGTGTCCAAGTGGGAAACACTCTTTCAGATCCACACACACAATAAATGGGTGTGTTGCAGGGCTGTATTCAGTGGGTTACCACATTTAGTATCAAAATTAATAGTGAAGTTGAAGTTTTAAATCCAGGAGTAGACTGCTCCCTTTATGTAGATGGTTTTACTTGAATCCTTTGATGTTTCGAATCTCAAAACAAAAACCTCGTTAAAAGACAGCTCCATCAATGATATACTTTATATGAAACTATGTCGGATCAAAATGGTTTCACAGTTTCAATACATTTCTACATGCATCCGGAACTATGTCTTAATATGGACAACACACCAATTCAGGTTGTACCAGACTTTAATTATCTGGTGGTCATATTTGTCTCCAGACTTACATTTATATTAGTCATATTAAATCACTCAAAAAGTAATTGTTAGAAGACTCAATACCTCCTGAAAGTTGTCACTAACTGAGGATCTAACAGAAAAATACTAATACGTTTATATCGGTCTCTTATTCATTCACAGCTGGACTACGGATCCATTGTATGTGGATCAGCCTGGAAATCATATCTAATAGCCCTTGAATCACTACATATTCATGGTTAAAGACCTGTCCTGGAGTCTCTATGTTGAGGCAAATGAAATACTAGTACTAAGGATCCCCTTTTTAACAACAAAAACTTGCCGCTCATTATACATTTGTATTTTAAAACTAAAATTAAATTTCTTTAACGCTACATACCAAGTTGTTAATTACACTTTATCAAAATATATCTTTGAATGTAATTCCACCACTTGGCACGTTCCAAACCAAATACCAAGAACGAAAGAAACATACCACACATCAACCCATTTATTCTGATGTTATATAATCTGATTCACTATAATATGATACAATGTAAATGAGATTAGTCTCACACACTTACTTTTTGTTACTACATATCAATTGCAACTATTTCATTTTACATTTTTAGTTGCTCTTCATTTCTTATTAACATGAATATTATCATTTTACCAATCTGATAACATACTTCTTGACGTCCTCTTATTTAATTTCGCCTTACATGACTTATGTTGTCGATGCGCCGTAAAACAACATTAAACATTGCATTTCCAACAGTGAAAATTGATATAAGGATTCATTGTGATAGAAAAACAACATTAATTGTAATAAAAAGTAATCATATAAAAATCACCGCCACTAACATATTCATTGTACATTATAACTACTAACCTCCACAAAAATGCGTCTGAAACAAAAGAAGTCCAATACATTTTTGCTATCTAGAATTACTTCTTGATTAATAAAGTACCAAATCTATGTTTTTGGAAGGTGATACTTTCCTACATCATCATATTCAAAATAGTTACCCTCGGCTGAAAATAGTACCACTTGTTGTATACGTATACATTGCAGAGCGAGACTTTTGATAAAAGCTGAAGATATTACTGCAGAAATATTATGTTATGGCAACTTAAGCTGTAAAACCTATAAGTATAATAATTAAGTATTAAAACGCACAAAAGTTTCATTCATAATTAGCTGTTGAGGTAACAAGATTTACTAATACTGAAAATAGTTTCATTCACTATTTAAAGTAGTGCTCGAACATATGGTGGTGATTTACGCCATGTCGTACGAGTTTCCGCGTTTTCGCCACGAAAATGCGAGAATACGACAAAGTTGACTTTCCGTCAGTACTTCCAGTTCTTTGATTAATCTTTGTAATGTAAATTACTAAAAATTTATTGATTAAAAACCTTTCAACGCTAAAATACTAGAAAAACCTACTAACTTGACAGTTTTTTATTGCAGAAAATGTTTTATACGACAGTTAAAAAATTAATCTTAAACCGAATGAAGTTTGGGCGGCCATATTGGATTATGGCGGCCATCTTGGATTCAAAGCCGATATAAAAACATTCAAAAAGGTGCTGTTGATAAATTTTTATCAGTATAGAAGATTTGAAATGTCAGGAATGAACTGTTTTTGAGTTATACAGGGATTCCAGAAATTCGCAGATTTATTCATTTTTTCCATCTTTTAGCCCAAAAATCTCGCTTTTGCACCATAGGATTCTTGAGGACTTTTTTCTGGTCATTCTCTACCACATAAAGAACCAATATACCAAAAATGGCTTATGTACTAATTTTTTTTATTCCCCAAAAGGCCAATTTTGAACTTTAGATGACTGGTCTATAGGCCTATAAATTGCGGTAGTCGGTATGTTTCATTATCATGCCATGGAGAATGTATTCTAAGAGCTTGCTGTATACTGATGTAAGGGAGATAGGTCTGAAGTTCTGCTTTTCATAACATTATAAGCACATGACAGACCTACATTAATTGTTTAAAACATGAATTAACAATCATATTCGTGAACACAAACTTGTGATTTAATGTCAATATGACACATTTTCATGCTTATAATATAGTTACTTCCCCTGATATATTTAAGAGACATTCGGTAGGCTTCTGTAATGATCTTTAAAACTGATCTCGGCTGAACGTGTGACGTCACACTAAGTACCATGCGCAATGAACACACAAAAAGCTTACAATAATTCCGCACATAATCGGTTTTCAATTCGTCTGGTGTATATTAGACTGTTTCATAGTTGAAGAATTAAACATCATAGATGCTCATTAATTGTCAGCTTCACCAATTCGGATGAAACGCGATATTATGGCGTTCATTTGTTAAATCCATCAGGTCTGCGTGTAGATCTCGCACGGGGAAATCGCGATTACCCGTCCGTGAAGGAAAAAGCAAGGATTTGTAATTTTAATACCCCTAATGCAGTGCGATAAGACGTAGATACGTTGTTTCGAATGTTTTATAAATCAACATTTTATCTTTTGATTTGGTTTGCGTATCAAAGAATGTCATATTTTCACTAGGTAAATATTTGTAAGTTTGCTCGATTCTGTGTGAAAACATGTCGAATTTGTGTTAAAGTAACACTTCAGCGTGTTTACAAAAATGTTTGCTGAAATGCCACCTTCATTTGAGCGCCAATTACATCATAATTAGAATTTAATCGCCTACCTTATAGATGACTGATGCGATATTACTGTAAAGTGTCTTAAGGTTTGTGGAAACCAGACAATTATGTACCCAGCTTAAAACACGGAATAGTAAATATTTTTGATGGCTATGAACTTGATCACACTATCGAAATTAAAAACATATTACTTAGTATGTAACACATACAGTACAACCTCTCCAGAGCGGCCATCTCCTGAGCAACAACCTTCCTTCAACAACAACATTATTTTTCCCACTGCCTCTCATCAACATCTTAATTAAGGGTGTTGCTTTTGTGTCTTTTGATGATATTTTGTGTATCACGTGTTCGTTATGAATGACAAATAAAAATTGTCTAGTAAAGATTATGACAGAACTAAAAACTTTATAAAATTATAGTATTTTTTTATTGAAATCATCAAATCTACTATTGTGACTAATGGCGAAAACACATGAATTGTGCTCAAAATGTGAGATTACACGTATATCAATGTCTATAAAAAGCGTTTTGGGAACAAAGATCTCATATTATGTAACGTTTTGCTAGTATAATTAATTAGTTGTACAAAAAGTAAGATTACTGGTAAGTGACAGGTTTTACGGCAAGACTGACGCCTTAATTATGGATACCTTTTTTTGTACTACATGTATATATACTGAATAATATCAAAGACCTATACTATACAGTATATTAGTACAGGTCTTTGATGATAATAATAAAAGTGGACTTTTTAACGCCGTACACACAATTAATAACTTTCGGATTACCATAGCAACCGTTTTTTTTTTGTTCTGTTGATAGAAATTAAAATAAACGATCTGCGCATTAGGAGAATTGATATGAAGCACATATGAATTAAACAAACATAATTTGTGCGATTATTTCAGGAATTGTACGAACGTCTCTTTATTGACTAAGAGTGTCTTTCATCGCGTTACGCGCTACTTCCTATCATGTTAGAACTAAATCGCTAAACATTCGATTCTTGCCCCTAATTTTTTCGAAATCGGTTACCACATATCTCCTGGTAACGCTTCATAAATAATCTACTAAATATTCTCATTAAACATGAATCGCAAACAGTTTTATTTAAGGTTCATTTGACGCAGTTTTTTCTACAATCGTTCATCTTTAGTATTTGATGTATTTCACAGACTGTGTTTGTAAAACAAGAAATTACAAAAGCTACGCAAGTATCAGATGAGGTCGTTTACTAGAAAAAGATCTAAGTAGTGTTTAGGTATCACTGTTCGGATAGTTCCGATGGTTATTGTTAACATCAAGAGTTATACGTGTCTCCTAATTGATGCCACATTGACAAATACAGTCTAGCCAGTGTTAGCGACCACACCTCCAAATAAATGTCACCCTGTGAATGAAGGCCATTCTCTTAAAAGCGGTCATTTATCAGTTAAAACAAAAGACCTACGAATAAAGGCCACCTGTCAATAAAGGCCATATTCTGTCTTTCACAATGATTGCTTTTGTTCACTGGCTTGAATGTTATGCAATCTCCCTAAAACCTCCTTTAATTTGTCGTGATATAAGGAATAAATTGATGGTAATATCGAGTCTTTGATAGTCCACGACTTGTATTTTAATAGACCTCCCATGGACTTGATGAAAACTTGCTACATATACCACAAAACTAAACTTTAGTCAGGCGAAACGCTATATTTTACTTAAATGCATTTGGTATTATTAGAAAATAAAGTTATTTGATTATAATATGATAGCGTTAATGCCGATTAAGACTTTTAGCAAGAATTATCGAGTACAATAAATTTATGTAAATAAATGTACTAAAATTGTTGGTATAAGCCTATGTATAGTTATTCCAATATGCCATAAAATATAATGTTTTAATCATCTAAGAGATTGTTTGTCTAGTTATTTTGTTATTAAGAGAAATGTATGCAGCTCCTTATTTCTATGTAGAAAAAATGAGGGCTTTCGATTAACCGCTTGAAGAGAATTCTTCCACTTGGTCTGTTAAATAGGAGGATATGAACATTCAGGGTAAACGCTTAAACGTGATTTCTGAGGATGTGTTTCCAAAACCCTTGCATTTTACGTACACATTCTATTTTGGGTCTAGACCTAAAATTATCACGTGACCTTACGGTTGCCCGACGACCCCAAAATTCCTAGCGACAAACTATGGTTCGAAGTACTGATATATTTGGTAATTATTTGTACCTTGTATTCTAACTAAAGGTATCAATTAAAATACTAGAAAATTTAGAAGAGCCATACTGTTTTAGTAAAGTAACCTTTACCTGCCTACTTTTTCTTGTCTTAAACTAAACTATATATAGGGGACTGGAGACCCCTATTTTAATAAACACTTGTCAATGGTCTTCACAAAGGTATGTAGTTTAAATAGTCAGTGATCAACAAAAGTATTGTTCTGTACAAGCAATGATAATTTAAGCTCTTAAGAAAAAATCACTAATATTGCCGATCAAGTCATACATGAACACGATATTCAAAAATATCATATCTTGTGTTGATTTTTGTGCAGAATAATCTCAAAGTTTTAATTTTGTTCATGTTTTTTTTCTAAGAATATCGTTTTATTCCTTCTCGGCCCACATTAACAAACACACTGTCTACACTTTTGCTTGCCTATCACGTGATTTATAAAATATACATGTATAGTTATTTACCCTCAATAAAACATTGCTAGCTGTTTCATCACAAAGGACATTCAACAAGTGCTGAATATCAATTAAATCTCAATGTTGCCAACAGTAAGCACATATATCATATAAAATGTATCTTTATTTCAAATATGCATAAATAGCCCGGTAATAAATGTGTCTTTCGCTACCTGGCATATGTTTTCTTAATCTTGAAACAATATTAGTTCTAGCCATCAACAATCGCTAAATTATCGCTCCTTGGCTTTTCATCGGAAGCTAAATTATCGTTCCCCAGCGAACGAAACAGTGATTTAGCCGTGTTCGTTATCTCGTTACATCGTTAAGGCACAAAAAGAGGTGAAATTAATCATTCTAAAATGCTCACAGACCTCCAGCCTCTGTATATGATGCGAGACGAACAATAATGTTTTCATTCCGTGGCAAAATTTTGGCTTCAACAAGTATATAAATCAAGTAAATGTATTTATAATATACAAGATGTGAGTTTTGGGTGACGTAAATTACGCCCCTCGTTTTCGAACATTCTAAAATATGTGCACCACTTTATTGATATATCTTCATGGCTAGCATTCATCTCCAACTAGCATGAAATAACATTTTTTTACGACATCTATCGTAAAAAAAGAATGGCTTTTGATCAGCTGGTATCCCATGTCACATTACGCTATGCACATGGCTTCGGTGTTTTGTAATCTATAGAACGGGGCACCAGAATAGGAAAATGACAGAATTTTACGACCAGTGCCATAAAGTACAATGTATTTTGATATAATAGCGGGATTTTACGACAATTGTCATAAACAGCAATGCATTGATGAAATTATTAACGGATACTATTAATGGCTTTAGTTAATAGCCTTCCAGCATAAGAAAAAAGAAGAAGAAACGGAATGGCCTCCATTGCCAGAAAAATATTGCCAGTTTAATTTGAAGGCAGATTCCGCTTTTATTAAGTCAATGATCCTTTAAGATTCAGGAATTTCTTAATTAAGTTTCATAGGATTCATAATGCAAATGTACCAGTGTACAAAACACACAATCATAACTCATGTAGATATACAAAAAAAGAGAACATTGGATAAATTTTAAAAAATGGGACTTGAAAAATCGTCCGATTTTCAGGGAATTCCGGTTTTTAGGGAGTCCAGTTTTCATGGAATTCCAGTTTTCAGGGAGTCCGGTTTTCAGGGGGTCCGGTTTTCAGGGAATTCAAGTTTTCAGGGAGCCCGGTTTTCGGGGGTTTTACTGTATTAAACTCAGACAAAATTGTATGAAAACACATGTGTAACATTGTGCAACATTGTGTAACATTGTGTAACATTGTGTAACATTGACCATAAACAAACTACAACATGAAGCCACATTTCAATGTACACAAAAATATTACACAAACATGACAATCAAATCAATTTTAGACCTTTGTAGATAATGAAAGCCTCAACAATAGAGTATAAGTACAAATAAAGTAAAACACTTCTCGAGCATACATCACACATACTGATTTATTGAATTTGCAGGAGTAAAGAAAGGACATAATGATATAGATTTTTATGACGATAATTTATATTATTTCCATATTCCTTAATATGACTAGGTCGACGTTTTTTTTTCATGGCTAAAAACTCTGGAAACTCGGGCTTTAAGAATAATGTCAACTTTATTCCAATACATGTATACTAATGGGGGTTAAAATAACCAGTTTCTCTGTATTTTATATCAGAACAAACCTCATTCTGAATATTTTCCACACGGTATACTAAGCTCTTCACACGAAACATTTAAATCAGCAATGGAGCACACATGACCTTAGGCTTCCTTCCGTCAAGAAAATCATCACAGAAAGCACAAGGTTTGAACTTCTTCTAACATAGAAGAGGTCCGTGTACCAAATACTCTCCCATTTTAGCAAAGCGAGCGGGCTTCAGAAGACTGACAGTAAGTAATAATGATAATGTGCTCGTCGCGCGGTAGAGAAACATGTATGTCCTATCTAAGTTTGGGCTAAGTTGTTCTATGATATTTGTATACATGTATATTCAAATCCCTAGATTTTTACAAAATCAACATTTATGAAGGGATATATTTGCTAAGATTTAAGTTTTGTGTGCATTGATATGTAAATAATGGTGCCTCACCAGAGCCTCACTGTTTGACAGTTTTATTGAGCAATATCGCGTTTCCTGTACGACGTATCGTAGCAAAGATGCGGTCCCGATTAGAGCCGTATAATTGAGTTGTTTTCGAGCTAAACATTCTTGCTTTTTTACGAAAATTCTTCCATTATCAATGCTTCTCGTTTATCTAAACACAATTTGTTCCAGTAAATAAACAAATTGCGACATATGTTTAGAAGATATCGCTCGGCATTTGAAGCTATACATTTTGTGGATGAATCTGGGACTACAATAAAACAATTTCTCTAAGGATTGTTTATAACTTAATTAGAAAAACGTAGACACCCGCATTGGTTATTTTCTGCACATTTTTGCGATGCCTTCATTTACGTTCATACCTTTCAGTAATTGTAACGGTGTAGGTTTCATGCTGTTCATTTAACGACAATATCTCTATTACAAACAGACTTTGGTGTCATTTCCTATTTAATGACATTTCCACTTCCGGCCAAATGATTTTTTAAACCGTCGCAAAAAGAAACAGCAATGTTTTACCACTAAGTATTGTTTACATACGAAACTGAAATGTTGCATTTTGAAAGTTCTTGTTAATAGTAGGCATGCATGTCCCGAGATAAATAGGTCCGTTCCAAATAAATTGTCCCTATTTAATGTGCAACTTACAATGTGAGCTCCGTATCTTACACCATGGAAACTTTGCATAAGTCGCAAAATGATATACATGTACTCGTATTTGCTAACAATTACAAATAAAATTAAACGCCATTGTTTATTACATCACACGCATTTCGTTATAAGTACCACATGAACTACTAGTGAAATCAACGTTCTACTATTTGACTACTTAGACATTTTATTAACGGATTTATTAATAAATTAAGCACAGAAAGCAATTAAAGGACAAATTATTGATTTAATAAGGCAATCCTTAAAAAGTGAAACGGTTATTTCACACAAACTTTAACACAACAGAACAAAACTTTTATAAGAGACTTGTACAATTTACATCTTCAAATCAACTATATAATACAAATAATAACATGTCATGTGATAGGTTGAAAATGTATATGAATGAGAAATTATAATGGACAATATTGTACTCGTAATTTATTTTAGAAAAATACACATATACATAAACCGGATATACAGACGGGTAGACAGACAGAAAATCTGGAAAATAATACACAGGTGGTGTGTTTTTGCATGAGTTGCCCGCACCACAGAAAACAAACAATATTTTAAGGTTGACCTTACGGGCAAATTTAAATATACTATCGGTGCATCAATTCTTTTAAAACTTGACATTTATGTTTCGTTTATTTTATATTTACAAAGCATTCAACTGTATCATTTATAAATTGCTTAAACATTTTACCGTCGAATACATTTGCATCTGCAAAAATAGATAATGTTTGGTATAATGTCGAATAAAGAAATTAAATGTAACTATCTCAAAAAGACATAATTATGATAAAATGATCTATTTACATAAATCATCGGAGTATAAAAAAACTTGCTTAACGTGTCAATTTTATGAGCGTTTTTTTGCGATTAATATCTTTGATACTATATATGGTAAAATACTCGGTGATGTTCCGACCTTTCCCTATCTGTCTATGATTATCGCATGGAAGTATAACCGCGACTGTTTTCATCCGGACACTGGTACAGCTAATTCGATTTGATAATCAGCTAATGTGTTTGATCTGTCATGTAATTACTTTATATCTGTTTTATGGGAGGATATTAGTAGTAGTTTAGTATTTAAATATGCTCATAGTCGTTTGAGTAAAAAAGATGAAATTTACTGCGTATTCGTTCATTCATGGTCGCTTGTGTAAAAGTCAAAATGACGTCCCGTGGAAGTTGAGTTTCATTTTATTAAATTCTGCATTCACATTCTACATTTAACGCATGCATACAACATATACGATACGTTAGCATCAGAAACAAACCACGTTCTTTGATTTGACCAGAGTCGGTAGGTAATGGATTTTATAAAAAAAATACGAAGATCAGACGACAAAAAAACTTAATTCTAATATTCTACTCAACTCGTCAACTTTTGATATTGACTGATGCGTTGGACAATGAAAGAAATGAGCAACGTGTCCGATAAGTTTTGAGTATCGAACTCGCCTCCTCTAAACGTAGTTGGCTGCTAGATTACGCCTCTTTACGAACACTGAGGGCGGGCTAACATACTTAAGACGTGGATTTATGGTGAAAATCTTCTAACACTGATGTCAAATTACACAAATCACCGCACGAAGGGTTTCTATCAATGAAAGCATTTATGTAGCAGAACAGAAGTTAGTAAATATTTTTTAGACTTTGATTGACGGTGTGTTGATGGAAGATTTTATTGTTATAAACTTTATCATGCCAATGTGTTAAGTACATAAGAACCACATGGTGTTCAGTGAGCTGGCTTGCTGGATCCAAATATTTATTCATTTGTTCGTTCTTTCGTACATTCGTTTGTTCGTTCACTCGCTTATTTACTCACCCACTGACCCACTCAAATACCGGTTCGGACGGACAGACGGTTCTTATCCATTGACCCACTCAAATACCGGTTCGGACGGACGGACGGACGGTTCTTATCCATTGACCCACTCAAATACCGGTGCGGACGGATGGACGGACGGACGGTCTCACCGTCATTTATTCATTTATTTCTCTATTTATGGTTTCATTCACAAATCATTATTTCTATTTTTATCGTGAATATTTATTTACTATTTTTCATCAGTTAGTTAGTATTAAATTGAAATTACACCGACCAGACAGTGTTTTTTTCTAATCACGTCCACGCTCGTACAGTTGTGCATATTGTTCCATTTCTTTTAAAACAAGTTGACAATAAAACCTAAATAAAATAAAAAATAAATAAGAAAGCACTTTCTCTTCAATTAAATAAAAGCATTACGCACTCACGCGCAAATTTGATGGAATAAGAATGACGAATCAATACTTGCTGAATAAATTTGAAATTATTACGTGACCCTTAACACTGTCACGTGTTTTTAATGCGAATAAAACGCAATAATTAGATAACCGATCAAATATGTGTGGTACAGCGGATTTTTTAATTTGCTCCTATTTCGAAAAAAGTTCTTTATTTATTGCCAACAGGAGTCAATTAAAAGCAAATGTTCTCTATCATAGATAAAGACGACACCAATGTATTTATATGAGCAGTGATTATCAATATTACATTAAATCTAGATTTATTCATTTCTGATCGAAACGTTCGCTGTTCAAATTCATTCAGACGGTGTCACAGGAAGTCAACTAAATTGGACAAATATATTGCTGTAATCAATGAAAAAGAAACATTTTATACGTTTCTGATATCATAAAAATGAACAAATCAACTGTTCCTAGATATTTTCAACAGTAAATAATGTTTGTAGAAAATAAGTGACGTAAATTACTGTATCAATCAATTCAATTTCTTTCTAGGAAAGTACGGCCTTATCGCCAATCAAAAACTAATTATACTACAAAATTGACTCAATTATTTCCAAAATGATCGAGATTGCATTCTGTACACGAAGCTAATTCTATACTGACAGCTCTTCCGAGAACCTAATTTAAAGATTAAAGAAACGTCTTTATGATAAGGCCAGTTTGGCGGTAAACCCTCACTTTCTCTGCCAACTACTAGCTTTATCTCAACTTCACAGAGCAAATGTCCATTTATTTTATAACGTTAGCTTGTTTACAAGAAACGTATCAACAAAATTAATCTGACACTTGGTATTAAATATGGCGGTTAGAAATGGCGGCAAGACATGACTTCATTTCCGGGAAATTAACGACATCAATCACGTGAGATGTGTCTGAGCGGCGTTCCTCGGATATCTTCGTAGAAATCTTAAATAAAAAATAGCAAATTAAGTAAACGTCTATCATTAAATCATTAAAAGAAATAGAAAGGATAAGATCTGTGAATCTGTTTCTTGCTTCAAATTTATATAAAACCATTTTTTCAATTGTTGGCATCGAATTTGTAAGATGTCGTAAAAACTTGCCAAATTACGACTTGACTGAAAGCGTACAAAACGTTGGAAGATTTTGCATTGTAAAACATTTCTATGTATGTTTTTATACCTTAATTATTGTGTTGAATTCATGTTCATAATGCATACATCTGTACGCGGTTAAGAGACCTTTTGTATTTCATGTAATGTGACCAAATCAGTTATCAGCTTCAATATTATGTTTTTATGTCTTTTTATGTGAACATGACCGTCGCTAGCTGTTAACTTCACTTGTTTAAGACGAAAAATCTAACACAGAGTTTCACAGCATATAATATAGTGGATGTGATGTTTTATTCAATTTCTAAATATATTATTACATAATTGTGGAATATACTTGTTTGATATCCTACAGACTATCGTATTTACGATCAGGCGATCATAATATCGAAGTGATCATAATGTGTGGTATGAATTGCATTCCAATGGACGATATTTGAAACAAAATCACAATTTTGAACACTTTAGTGTATAAAATAAATTCAAGTTACAAATGGTGCGTTTTCAAGAGGATTTACGGTGTTAATCTTGCATTCTATTTCACACCTTCATTCAAATAAACCGTATCAATATTTCGTGATCATCTTCAAACATGAAGTTCTAAAAATCTGAAGCAATTAGCTCTGTTTTAATTTTATTCTTTAATCACACAGACATGTCCGACTTTGTGAAAAAAATGTTTAAAAACGGATGTCTCTACAAATAATTGCTCTTGAAAAACTACCAAACGGGTGTGAGATTCGTGTTTAATTTTAAGAGTGTTCAAATATGGAAACTCTCAAATGAGATCTTTGATGTTTAGATGCTTCAATTAATGAACCGGACCGTCCTATTGAATTCTAAATATTTAAATGTCGTATATCAATTACAGGCGGACTGTTTCAATATGTTTAAGATTACCTAATAAAGCGACAAAAATACTAAACTAATAGACACGACAATTAAATACTATCACATGCTTTATTAGAAAGTTAAACAATAATTAGAACAAATATTGACCAAGACACTGCTTCATTGGGGTCCATTAATACCAGCCTGTACATATTACCACAGTTGATTCGCTGAGGTCAGGTGTCTAACATTTAATAACAAAACGCTTTGTACCATTTCAACCAATTATAAATGGCCACGGTTTAAATCATTCCGATTTCAAATTTGATCAAAACATTTTTGAAAAAAAAGCGAATAAAAAATATCTAGCATGTTATAAAACATTGGGTATGAGGTCGCTGCGGGAAAAAACGTTTGAAAAATTCAATGATGTAATTGTTCAGCTAAATGCGAACAAGAGTCAAATAAGAACAAAATATTTAAACAAAATTACACTGTGTCGAAATTGCAATTTCACTGGTAAATATGTTTTTTAACTAGTTCATTAAGATCGTTTCCATATTTTTGCTTTATCTAATTAAAACGGTATCTACATATGCTAAACAAATTTTCTTAAAATTGAGAATTTGTTCAGACATGACCCACATTACTGGATTAAGAAATGTTGTCATTAGTGGAGAGACTCCTGTATCTAGTCGGTAAAAAATGCACCTAAACTGGGAAATAACAATGCCTTAAAAGTTCCTACTGAATATTTAATCAGCTAAGTTTAAAATTTAATTAGCTGTTCACAGTTCGGAAAGCTGCAGCGATGTATCAATGTAAATTACACGTATTTCTTTGCAGAGTAATTTGATTATAGAAACTAAATAGGGCGACACACAAAGAATATATATGTTTAATTACCGGAGAAACAAAGAGCATTACTTATATAGAAAACTTGTTAGAAAACACATACTTTTTAGGTTGTTCACTGAACGTCATACTGCGAGACAACGTCAGGCAAGGAAGAAATGTGATAAGACAATGGCGAAATAATTGCTTTCTATATAAGAATGTGATATCGTGTATAACATATCTATACGCACGTGATATTGTGCATTGCATATTTATACGCACGGGATATTGCGTATTACACATCAATACGCGCGTGATATCGTATATAACATAATTATCTATACGCACGTGATATTGTGTACAACATATTTTACTCACGTGATATTGTGTATAACATATTTATACTCACGTGATATTGTGTATAACATATTAACACGCATGTGATATTGTGTCTAATGCATCTATACGCACGTAATATTGTGTCTAATGCATCTATACGCACGTGATATTGTGTCTAATGCATCTATACGCACGTGATATTGTGTACAACATAATTATCTATACGCACGTGATATTGTGTACAACATATTTTTACTCACGTGATATTGTGTATAACATATTAACACGCATGTGATATTGTGTATATTGCATCTATACGCACGTGATACAGTGTATGATACATATATACCGACGTGATATCGTGTATCGCCTATGCGCGAGTGACCTCGTGTATAACACATCTATACGCACGTGACCTCGTGTTTAACACATCTAAACGAACGTGATGTCGTGAAAACATATCTCTACACACGGGGCATCACATCGTTACCTAACAATTAGCGGTCTGAAACAAAAAAATAATGTGAAATCAACCATACAAAAAATAGTTAGTATAATAGATAATTTAATCGGAATTCATTGAAAGGACAGTATCTTTTAGATTCCAAAAACTCTCACGCTTACAGAAAGTCCCTGAATCGCAAGGTTTTTAACATATCCGTCAACGACAACAATAACAACAACAACAACAACACATGTAATGATATCAGTCTTTAAAATGCTTGTGACGTTCTGTTTTTTTACATGTCAGATAAAAAAACGACTGGAATAAGACAAGAGAAAAACAGAAAACTTCAAGATATTCAAAGATCATTTCCTTTCTATTTCTCTGCAAATTTTCACCCCGAAGCCGACATGACTGACAGGGTTCTGACATAATACAAATACACTGTCATTTAAGATGGTGGTATGAAGTCGGGAGGTTAAAGCGAAAGTCAAGATCTAAACACGGTCCAATTATGGAAAAATGACATTAGTTTCCCTTATTTCAAATAATTGGCCTGACTTTAAACTGACTGCACAGCTTTGTTATGTTATCTCCACTCTGCTGGTCTTTCGACGAGGAATTACTTTCCGTCTGTTTCTATTTGCGGAGTGATAAGCGATGCGCGAGGCGTGATGCGGTCCCAGAGCTGATCATTTGGGACAATAATTCGCTTCATTTTGTTGGCGTAGCAAGTTAATTTGAGGAAGGAATTGAATGGCGCTTACTGATCGCAATGGAAATGATTGATATGAACATTCTTAGAAGAAATAAACACACGGAATTTATGTCAATTATTTCGCAAATTGCTCACAAATAACCCATCAATTTCTTATTATCTAGACACAAGCGCGATTAATCGTCTGCCATTATAGTGAAATACACCAATTGGTTTTTGTTTAGTGAGGGCATAAGACGTCGGAAAAGCCAATTGTGGAAGAACGGAACATTTATTTTGGCTGTGGATGATAGCGTATTATTAAGGATAAAAATCTTGCTCAATAATTCGCCGTCTGCTAGAAAAAAATACATTTAAGATTCTGATGGTCTAAATGCATGATTGTTATGTTTTCATTGTCTATTATTGAGGATTGCAAAACAAGGGGAAAAAATACAACAAAATAAATTAACCGATGATATTACAGTCTCATTTAATTTACTCCTATTGAACAATTTGTTGATCTGGACATTGTTTTTTATAAATAACAACAATATTACATCTTGTCGATTCAACATATCAAATCATGTGATAATGACGTCATAATTATTGCATATTGAACAAACTATTGTCATGTCTTAATTTTAATGATCTTGACGTCATCATTCAGTTTGCTCAGGCGGATAAATATTTCCTTTTTCCAAATATGTCAGTATAAAGCATTATAGCTACCGACATACGTCTTTAACTTTTTGTATATTTTTTATCAGAACGTTTTATTGGCATACAGCTCCTATTATTTGACATCCGGGAACATCCTTTATATTATGTAACAGTTTGTATTACTACGCGAACATAATAGCCTACATAGTTACTGCTAGATAATGCAAAAAATACACCATTGGTCATTTAAAACAAACGTGACAGAACCTTTAGTACGTGGAATGAAAACAGTTTTCCAATGAATTAAACTTTAAAAATAAACAATCAGTTTAATCACTTCCTGCAATTACTTCGAAAATCCGGCAACAAAAATGAGTCATTTGATAATAATTCTAATGTTGAATGTAATTGTTAAGTGAATAGACTTGTTCCGTAATTTGGTATCTCCGTAATAAACCCAAAGAATCGATTATAAAACTATTAAAACGCTAAATATATTCCCATCACTCAGACGCTTGGTTGGTTGTTTCCGAATCGCCTAGTGATCTGGATCAGATTACAGCGGGAGAAACTTATCATAAATGAAACATGAAAATGTTAATCAGACAATCGAAAAAACACAAGAAAACTAAATTATTGTAAATGAGTAAAACAACCGTCATCTTTAGAAAATTGCGCCTTCGTTTTGAAGAGTATCTGGCAAATTAATAACTGCTTATCAAAATGTCAGAGGTATACCGATTTCTCGAATCTTTGATTCCTATCACTACATATTCGCCCCCAAGGAGTAATGGCGGATTAATTATGACTATAGCGTAGTTTATTATGGAGCTACGGTTATCTAGCTGATCAAGAAGTGTTTTGCAGGCTCCCATGAACAAATTAAACTTTGCAAACTTGGTTTTATGCTAAAGTGAGCCTAGATAGGCATCGATGTTGTCAACTCGTAGCGTTTTTATTACATCGCATTCTAAACAAAGCCATCGTGTTTTCAAATGAATTACAAAGCATACCACCAACGTTTGCCGACCGGTTAACTTTGAATGCATATTACATAAATGGAAAACATGGATTCCAACAGCAAACAGCCATGGGAAAATTGTGTTAATGACTAAACAAAAGCGCCACCGTTTTCAGATGATTAAATATACGAGTTTGTGTCACGTGATTAAATATACGAGTTTTTGTCACGTGATTACAAAATGGACGCTCAGAAAGTGCGTTGCATAAAAACATAAATATTTTCATCTGTAATCTGGTCAGAATAAAATTAACGGTATATACTTGTATGTTGTTTAAAATGCATCTTTTACTGATGATGTACTTTGTAAAAGTCGATATCGTATGTTCTGTTCTGTTCTATACACCATCAGTGTAGTAAGTCGTTTTTATTTATTGTGAAAAAGACAGCAGAAAAGAGAAGACGAGACCAAGAAGGCGTGGTCTCTGTACAAGGATCTCCAAGCTTTAAAAGCACATTCATTTTATGAGAATGAATACGACAATTTTTATACAATGTTTCATTCATGCCACTAAAACTTGTATTGATAAGATTACAAAAGATATACTCTCATTAGTTGATACTAACATGCATGTTGAACACCATGCGTATTTAATTATCAGGGTGCACACTAGCCGTCCAAAAAATATGAGGGCAAAAATTACCATTAGCCGATAATAATCTCAAGAGTTAACAAAAATTCCTACTATGAGAGGACTCCTATAAGAGTCGGCAGCTTTATTTTACTAATTTCAAGAGTCAAAATGCCATTTTAAGGGTCAAATGAGAACCAGGGCCTGGACTGTTATGTCTTCAGCATATTAAATTTGTAACAAGTGTCACACATTTTTGGAAGATAACATGTAGAAAACAATCCTGTTCATCAATACGTGATTTACGACCCAAGACGTTTATTTGTGGATACTGTTGTTTTATGGGTTTGGTAAGGTGTGTGGGTAGGCAGGTGTGTACCTTTCGTGGTTCTGGGGTATTTTTTTGCAGCGTGTGTCCAGGTTGGTGTTTGTCGTGATGGTTGGTACATGGCAGTGCAGTGTGTGTAGATAAGTAGATATTTTGCACGTTGCGTTTCCTAGGATCCTTTTACTTTCTATAAATGATCAAAAAAGCAACAAGTTAACAATTAAAAGTCAATCAAGTTTATAAGCCCATTTGATCAAATATATTACATTAATTTAATTTCATGACCATGTTTACAATCCCGCTAAAAGTAAATGTGTATGTGTAAATCAAATCTGTTAACAAATGTAAGCACACCATGTCTTGTTGTCCATTAAATTGATGTTCTTCATTTTGAAGAGCTCGCCCTTCAACTATTTAGCAGAACTAATTGTAAGCACAATAACTTCTTGCAGCGACAAGTGCAGAATGTAGCAAAAATGACAAGTATGAACAACAAAGAAAACGACTTAATTAGCAAGCCTTGTGGAGCACTTCCACAGCCAGTGTAGGAATTTTAAAACCTCGTATACTAAGGATGAATGTCATGACATCTGTGTTAAGAACAATGTTGCTAATTAACTTGGCAGTTAAGCCATTAATGTCACCCACAGCGATTTCATTTTATGCTTGCTGTTTAATACATCAGTAAATATTATAAAATGTATTATATACACTTCTAACAAGTGTAGAGATGTATTTTTTATGAATATACAGCTAACTTGAAGCCATGTTTCCCGGTACGGACAACGAACACACATAATTAATGTACCAGAAAAATATACTTATAACAGAAAAATCCAAGAAAGTGCTTATGATAGATAAAATAATGATGTATACATTCATCATGGATCGCTTCATTAACATTTATCATTAGATAATTCACGATTCTAAGAATAAAATATGAGTTTTACCAAAAGAAAGCATTGTTTATATATAATAGACATTATTATATATATAATATGAAGATGTACATGTTAAATACATTAATATAATTAATACATGTTAAATACATTAATATATATAATACAAGTTAAATACATTAATATAATTAATACATGTTAAATACATTAATATATATAATACATGTTAAATACATTAATATATATAATACATGTTAAATACATCAATATAAATAATACATGTGAAATACATTAATATATATAATACATGTTAAATACATTAATATATATCATACATGTTAAATACATCAATATAAATAATACATGTTAAATACATTAATATATATAATTCATATTAAATACATCAATATAAATAATACATGTGAAATACATTAATATATATAATACATGTTAAATACATTAATATATATAATACATGTTAAATACATCAATATAAATAATACATGTTAAATACATTAATATATATAATTCATGTTAAATACATTAATATATATAATACATGTTAAATACATCAATATAAATGATACATGTGAAATACATTAATGTATATAATACATGTTAAATACATTAATATAAATAATACATGTAAAAGTCATTAATGTATATATTGCACCTAACTCTTAAATCGATATTTAATTATACACATAGTAGATATTGATATATTCATAATATACATTAATATGTGTAAAATACATTAATATATAAAATAGACATTACTATGTGTAAAATACATTAATATATGAAATATACATTAATATGTGTAAAAGACAATGCATGTAATAAATCTAATACTAATATATGTAATAGACATTGATGCATGTTATTGTCATTAATGCATGTAATAGATATTGATGTGTGTAATAGACACTGGTATATGTTATAGACATTAATATATGTCATGGACATTAACGTATGGATTAAACATTTAGCTAGTCTAGTCGATAAACCGCACATATCTTAATCGATGGGTAGTTGGTTCCAAACTGAGACGTGACACATTTAAACCAATTGTTACCTCATCCATGTGGTCCGTACATCACGTTTTATTGATGTGTACATATTGCAATGCATGTTGGGTCAGAATTTGAAGATACCCCAAAAATATCGGGTTTGTCAACCATTTGCTATGAACGATACGTGAATGCACCCATACCAGTGAATTTCCCATAAGATGACTCTAATGGAATTATTATATGCTTTATAAACTTGACCTGACGGGTTAACAAAACTTCTTATACTGAGATTTTTCTACAGTCGATTGATGTATTTCATGTTAAAAATAACATTATCAAAAATCACAGTTGACTGAAATGTTTCACGATGTCTAAATCTAGTTTTAATGTAACCATTTTATCAGTTCTTTTGTTTGTTTGTTTGTTTATATCGAGTTTTACGCCCCATTTCAACAGCCAGAGTCATATGAGGCGGACAGTTCACCTAAGCATCATTCCTTGGAAGAACCAGTACTAGACTTCCATCCTCTGTAAGCAAATGTCTACCTGCTCACACAAAGAGACATGGTCAGTAGCAGGGCTTGAAACCACAACCCTCTATCAGTGAGAGGTTACATCGATTTGAAGTCAGCGACCTTAACCACTAGACCACGGAGGCGGGTCTATCAGTTCTTTACCTCAATACATGCAGTGTCAGAAACTTGAGACCAATCACAATTAAGATAATTCGTAAGATCAGATCATATCGACACCAAACAAACACATAAATACAATATTCAACAAGGAACTCCTTATACGATATCACAGAAAATGAACACTCGAGTGGATTTAAATTGACAAATGAAACAAAAAATAAACGAACAATATATGTAGCAAAAAAACTGAAACAAACAAAAAAGAATTACGTATTTTGTTGATTTAAAGACCTTTTACTGCTTCCTTGGTTTTTAAAGATCCTAGGTAATGAAATGTTTCAATGCAAGTCGTAAGAGTATTATTTGTTTACCATGGCGACACTAGAATCATAACACGTGACAAATTATCTGCTAAAACACTTACGACTTCAGTGTGCTAATTGTTAGCACAGTGGTACTAAACGAATGTTGTCACATGCTTAATACAAAACATAACCATCGTAACTAATGGTTAAACACAGCATCAGTTAGAACACTACAGCATAGGACAATCACTATTAGCAACTAAGTGATATTTGTTGATGTAAAGTAATTATTCCATATGAAGTATTCATGGCCTGATAAAATTATCACTACGTCAAAGAAAATGAATCAAGAAAACTGATTGCACTAAACATTAGCTTGCATATTGTAATAAGTATTATATGATAACTTAATTTGCACTTTGTGAAATAACGATACCAGAAAAAGTATACAAAAGAATGAAATAAACGTCTTCTGGAAGGATGATTGGTATAACCAACGTTAATTGGTTCGTTTTCAGTACAAGCAAGTTCAGTGTTGACAAAACATTTAATTGAGGTGGTGTTTATGGTATGAGAATAATTATGTTTGTCCCGTGCCTTAGCGAAACGAAATAACGAAAATCACCGAACACGTTGGACACGAAAAGTTTCGACGAATAACGGTTTCTAATCGTTGTCGTCTCGTATATACATATTTGCACATGTATAATAAATGATGATGTGTCATGGCACAAGTCATGTAATTAAGTACCTATTCTGTTCTGTTGTGTTGTTCGTGAAGATGAGGGATTTAATAGTATTAAACGTAGACTTAAGATAGGAACTATTTCAATTTCGTTAATTGTGAGAAACAAAGTCTATCAATCCATCGATAAGTAATATTACAAAATGGATTTGGTATGTCACAGTCAACATGCAAGCTACATAGTACACTACTGTTAAATGAAAATTACAGCGAAGATACAATACCGAATCCAGGAATCCTGAAAAAAAATCAGATCAAGAAAAAATTTAAGAAAACGTTATTGGTAAACGAATTACAAGAAGCACATTGGTTTATGTTTTTTTTATGAGGTTGCTTTTTTCATAAAGGATATTGACTGTATATTTTATTCAATTCCCCATTATGGAGAGTATAAACTATATATATGATATGAGTAATACACATTATATTGACAATCATGAGAATTTGACAAATGAATAAATTCATGTATATAGTTCACAAGCACATGGTAATATCAATCAAATAGAATCAACCCTAAATTTTAACGAATTCACCAAAAATCTGAGCACTATCATACAACCATATTGAACTTCAAATAGCCACACAACAACTCATCTAGACAATGCCTTCATGATTTACTTACCTGTCATCTATTAATAGATTCAATCATCACCATTAGCCAATCAAATGACCAGGATTAGCCAAACTAGTTATAGACACTACACTATATACATGTACTCGCAAACATCTACAATAAACTAATACTCATAAGGAAAATCTACCAAACCATTAATGAATATACATATTATTCAAATTCAGGACGACAGACACGGAAATAAACAGTTCAAAATAAATATTAGATAAGGAAAATAAACTTAAAATAACAATAAAAACAGCTCAAAACAAGTAAATAAACAAAAGGAAAACAAAAAGGCGAAAATATAGTTTTCCCTATAAATATCCCCGACCCATTGTTGAAACATATGTAATGTGACATTATACTATTATCCTTGAAGTAGAATGGTAATGTTTCCTTACAAGCATTTTCAATGACTAATAACTTTTATCTTTGCCTTGAATTTAATGTTCTCTTTGATTCTATACTAATGATAGTACAATTTAGATTTTTACAAAAATGACTAATACATAAAACAAGGATTACGTGGATTCTTTTTGAAGCCGAACAAATTAATAAAATATTATTCTTTCGTTTCATAGAAACGGAGGCGGATCATATCCGATCATTTACGTTAAGTAACGGGTAACAATAAAAGCGCTGGTGATTGTTTATCTAAAGGCATTTTTCCTTTAGATTCCAAATGGGCGCATGTTAATTTATATAAAATGATGATTAATAATCTTAGTGTTGATGTTACTGTATACATGTATATCTAAAGCATACCTTTTGTCTGAATCATTCCATGTAAAGATAGCTCTTTATAAATATAATTATTTTAAGTAAAATCAATATTATGGTCTCTGATTTGTTAAAGGTTTCAAGAGCATAATGGATTGAGCATTTTGTTTTCTTAGAGTTATTATTCAAACCGCATATCATTTTTACTAAATGGATTATGGTATTAAATGGAAAAAGCTATCTGAGCGAATGTATGAGTCACTGATAGTCCGTTAATCTGATAATCGTATTCTTAGCTCAAAACAATATTGTGACACCCTTTCTTTTGTAACATGTATGGATTCATTCCGTGCATTTGAGAGTGTAAAGTTCAGACCAAGTGACCGAGAATCGAACCCAGCTACTTGTAATGTAGAACGTGACCAAACTCGTACCCACATCAAATAAAAATCAACAACTTAGCCAATTACGCATAATTCGTTTATGTTTTATCCCCAAAGAGGGAAACAAATTGAATGTTAAGATTTTCATTCTTGACTCGTTAACTTCTCTTTGTTGTGTTGTAAATATAATATTTAATAATTCAATATGTCTATGTCTGCATATATGGTTTACTTATGCGTGTTAATTTAGAAATTAGGTTTCTCCTAACCTCCGTTTCGTTACTTACTTATTTGTGTTTGCTCACATGTCACAATTATATTTGTATATGTAAATGTTGACGAGCCATGGCTCGTGTCACGTAATAAAGTATCTGTTTTGTTTAGTTCTGATAAAACTAATGCTGTCAAAGATGTTAAAAATCCCATCAAAGGGAGATAAGAAAAGTTGCCTTTATACGCGAATAGTCATAGTTCAATGTTATCAATAAGTAACCAATCAGGAGTGACCTTACATCACGTGTATTTAGTACATATAACCTCATACTGCTTCATCATAGAAGTTCTGTGCGTTTTTTTTCTTAAACATAGTCTGACTGGGAATAAAATACAAAGTAAAAATTAAATAGGTACATGTTAAAATATATTCACCTTCTTTGGGATAATGAAGTACCGAAACTGGACCATAGCGAATATTTAACATTGATAAATGATCCTTAAGTATAATAATATACCTGAATGGTGTATTTTGATACATTCTAGCCTCTGTGCTAAAATGATCCAATTATCTCGATTTAAGTCAATTAAAACACAAAATACCGTTACAGTATTAATAGACCTTGTATAGCCCGGCGGAGTCGCTTGTTTGCATTCGTGAATTTGCGGCAAGTTGTGAAATGTAAATTTTGTCGCAATTTATTGACATTCCAATGATACTTTCATTGAATTTCTTATTTATACACTTGATACACATTTAATCTGATTTAGGTTTTAATTAAATCTTAATCGTTTGTAACAAGATCGAGAAAGACAAACAAACCGCGTCGCCGCTAGATGGCAGTGTTTTTTGTTGTTATTGTTGTTGTCATTCACTCAAGTCAATATTTACATTTGAACAGTGAATTAAAAAACTGCTATCAATAAACATTAGATTTTGTCGGCATCTATTGTATGGTTTTGCTGTGTAAAAAATAGCATTCAAATATACAGTAAAACCTCGCTTCGTAAGATTACCATTGTAAACAATATTTCGGGATTTTTTAAAACTGAACGATAATTTAGCTTTCCATACCCGTCACTTGCTCCGCACGCTTGAATTTTGAGGTGGACCAAAGTACTAGGTTGTTTCTACATCCACCTTGCAGTTATTAAACTTATTCCTGTTCCATGTTGCTGTGTCAGTCTATGTAAGTTCCTGTTCCATGTTGCTGTGTCAGTCTATGTAAGTTCCTGTTCCATGTTGCTGTGTCAGTCTATGTAAGTTCCTGTTCCATGTTGCTGTGTCAGTCTATGTAAGTTTAGTTCCACTGAGTACTTTCAGTACCTTGATTAACATTGTCACATGGTAATGAGACATTTGAACATATTAGGATCGCTTTTCTAATCTCGAATGTGGTGTTTACATAGAGGTTTTACTGAATATTATCGTATCTAATTTAAGAAAGAATTAACAGGTAACTTATTTTATCATTTGATAAAGTAGACATAAGGTTTGATAACCTAAGAATAGAATCTGGAAATCGTGATGACGACAGAACAAACGTCACTCAAGTCCACAAGCGCAAAGCGCGCTTCCATCATAAAACAATGATTTTATATTAAACTTATTAACGATCGGAAAAATTACGCTAAAATGTTGTTGACAGTTGTATCAATGCTACGCTTAATAATATCGCTAGTGTTTACATTGATCAATATCAACAATTACGTCACACAGTAAGGGGGGTAACTGCGTCGATAATTCCGACTGAGGCGATATTTATCTACTTTTTTATTTCGATTTATTCGGTCAATTATTCAAATTTTAAGTACATAGACAAAATATATATCTAATAATTTCAAGCTCTCCTAAATCGAACAGTATGACCTTTAAACTCTTCATTCATTGTGCTTCTCGCGATGGTGTTTATAAGGGTGGTCACTCGTGAGATCGAAAATTTTCATTGTAACAAGGATGTTTCGATTCTCATTTATTTCGAAGAATAATATATTGTCATTCAGTTTTTAGTATGAAAAGTCCATGATTTAACTTTTTATATATACCCAAAATCGGCAATTTTCCTAATAACGGCCTTTTAAAGATGGTATGGGAAGAGAAATTACTAATTTAAAAATGTAGTGGGTATATCACAGCCTGAATGTAGAAGAAACTTAAAGTATTAAATGTTCACGTTAAACCAATTCCTTGACATTGTACTATTTCAAACACTGTGTTATCAATCAAATTAAGATCTATAAAAAGGCTAAAAATAAGGATTTAAAAATAAACTTTATACAAGTTTTACATATTGAAGGAATAAAAAGGATTTTGAATGACATTGATTATGCTGAAGTAGGTTAAACACCAATTTAAAAGTATCACATAAAAAGTATATGTCCATTTTTCATATAAGAAAGATATCATGTGAAATATTAAGTCTCATAGCTTTTTTCTTTCAGCAAAAACTGGATATTTCTTAGTTAATGACATCTTTCGAGGCAAAACCACTGCATGTTGCATGCATTTTGGATAGATATTTTTCAACGGATGTGTTCATAATGCCGATCTTGATGACAATTTATCCCACCCACCGTTTTACAACAGAAAATAATTGAATATAAATATTTAAAAAAAATTAACAATGTTTTTAAGAACTTTGATAATATATTTGCTAACCAGGCAGGTTATATGAATGTATTCATACACAATTTAACAACCTTTAACTAATAACTACTGAACGCCATAATTATTGTTGTTGTATAGATATACAGACGAACTAAATTGACTGTCGTAAGCTGGTCGAATGTCGTAAAAGCAGTAAAAATCGCTATGAAGAAAACGCCGCTTTGAAATTATTTATGTATTTAAATGACATTTTTCACTATATAAAACGATCAAAAATACAATAATTTCAACATGAACTTTTACGACATATATAGCAAGACTGCTTTGTATCACAAAAGCTCACGATTGACCACCCCTAAAATATGACATATGACAAAGAAATACGGTTTAATTATTTATTTTAAAAAAAATATTGCATTGGTGGTTCAAATGCAAAAGTGAGCCATGCATTATCGTATGATAATGTATGGACTGGATTCCCTTGTATTGTGTTTATATTGAATAAATGTAGTACGTAACAGCAGCACCGAGAACCAGTCTGCACGCTAAATAATATCTGCGCTTGCGCGTATTTTCATTTTTTAAATTTGGTCAGACATTGCCAAATGTATGACTTTTTAAGCGATGGAAAGAAATTGCTATTTTATATTTATTTTGAATATTTTATTTAATTCAAATCACGGTGTTTTATTTTTTATTCGTGAGCTGAATTAATGTTTCTTTGACTATGTCCAAATAATACACTGTCTACAAATGTACCCAGCTCATTTTCACAGGCGACGTAACAAAAATGGCAACTACTGTCTGTATCTACAATAAAGTTCCGTAATTGTTCAATTCTTTTGAAAGGCCAAATCAATCATGGGTAATTATATTGCTAGTTAGATATCCACGGATAAATCCTTCTCAAACAAGCGATAAATCACCATCGCCAGCCTAATTCCCTGGCGATGTAATGTTGTTACCGGAAAATTGAATGTTTGGTACATTGTTTCAAACCGAATTAGGCATTTACACCCAAGATCTGTATTTAGCGGCAAGTAGCGGAACTTGTCTTTCTGCTAAAGTAGTATTTAATTTGTCGTGATTGCCCCAAGTATGCGAATCCCCCCTCGATGGACAAAAGCAAATATAATTTCCATCTGGTACCATTACCATTTTAATTAAATTCTGATCACCACTGATCGTGTTTATTAAGTTATCACTTTTCGCGATTTGGTGTAAAACTCGCGGAAAGAACCCAATTGATCATTTTTGCCGGAAAGGAAACAATTAAACCGTTAATATGGATTTCACGTTGAAACCTCTTAAGCCATTTGGATAGATCTTGTAATGCCTATAGAAATGAAAATGATGGAAAATGGAGAAAAATGTCCAGATTATGGGGAAAATATGCTTCAGGAGAAATATTAGCAAGCATTAGAAAGTCTTTATGCCTACGCCTGATCAATTTGAAAAATTAGATCACTGATGATAGGAATTAAGAGGAAGATTGCCTTTATATTTACAATTGTTTCAAGATAAGCCACAGATTAATACAATCATTCCATCTCCGGTGAATGTTCTACTTTAAGGTTCGTTCTTTATACAGCTTGAGGTTCATTTCTATTGTTTTGGTTCATTTTTATTGCTTTCGTTTATTATCTATCAATTAGGCATTTTGTCTTTAGTTTATGTTCCTTCTTGTATTTTTTTAGTTTACATTTCCAGTTTTTGGTGCATTCCTTTTTAATGATATATCTCATATTTTCCATTTTTTATATTATTTGTATAATCACCATGTACATTGTTGTTTCCATTTTACTGTGCAGTTTGCATTTCTACTATTTTGGTTCTTTCTTTTTTCTGATTTTTCAATTTTTTTCACAATATTTTAATTTTATTTTATATGTTCTTGTATAAGATATCAGTTGACAAAATGAGTATTAGTGTTCACGACATGCTCTGACTTAATCTTAATGTGTTATCAACATTGACCCGGATCTTTACTTACTAGAATTATAAAGTTTAGAAGCAATGTGCGTAATGAGGATATACATGAAGGTCTATAAGAAGTTATTGAACAGAATAATGGAGAAATGTTACCAAGTTACGCTAAGCGTTCACAAATGTAATCACATGAGCAGATAATTCCGTTGAATTTTGAGGATTAAATAATTGTATACGATATTGTACAAAAACAAAGTGTCAAAATTGAGGACCAGGTTGAAGGTAAAAAGAGCATGTTTCGTCACACATTTATTCGTAATTGCGTAATACTGCTGTGTGAAATTCAGGACTCTCGGTTTTAAAGCGTTTTGAACCTAATACCATGTACCTAGTTAGCTGCACTAACAACCGAGTGTAGATCACTTTCAGTAAAAAGCCACACACAAATTTACACAGACACTCGTCATAGCCTCCTTGTACACCTAATTAATAACAAATCTTTATTTGCACCTTTCGAATCTTTAATAGCTTGAAAAGAGAGTCTCTTAGATTAATAAATTACCGGACTATTCAATTTTCTTTGGTCTAAATGGAAAATAAACAGTAATATTTAAATATCAAGAGCTATATAAACTTCTTCATATCACGTGATCAGTTAATTCGTGTTTAAGTATTTCTTCTGGCTGATGATCGACTGTTTACTTTTCTTTGATTTCATTCGTCCTCGGTCGTAATCGACCCCAACTAAACCCCATTGAAACGATTTTCGTGCAAACGATTTTCCCACTGAGACTAATTAAAATCAGATCTACTCGACAAATAAGTTTGTACAACTGGCAAATATTGCTAGTCAAAATTTCATCCCCACACTTCAAAGAACATCTGTCGTACAGAGGGGAATAGATTCATTCCATAAAACCGTCCATAGTTTCACATGGGGTGTCAGTGACTCGACCGAGAGATTTTAATTTTCAGATTTTTGTTTTATTCCAGAAAATCCAAAAACGATAAAATTATTAATGTATATTGAGATATAATTACAAATGAAATTAAAGGTCTGAAAATTGTTATCATTGTTTTGAAAAATGTAAAAGATATTATTTTAAGCATCTTTGTCATATGACTTTCTTACGATGAAATTTATCAACATTTTAATCATGAAAAATATCTGTCTGTGAATTTACGTATTATTGGTTTGTATAAATCAATATCTTTTATATGGATGTATAAATAAAAAACAATAAATCGTATTCGCTGTATGCAAAAGAGTCTGGTGACATCGCTATATAAATACGCCGTACATAATACATACAACACTGCATAATTATCGAAACTAAGTACAAAATGTATAGATGTACCACGCAATGTAAAGACATGCATGTTTTAACATGTTCTTATATTGAAGGACAACTTACACATCTAATTGTATGCTTTATTTTGATATTTCATCTAATAGACAGTCGTACAATACACATACATTTACTTAAAAATATAATTATAAAATAACGCGTAACATATCCAAAAAAGTAAAAAATACAATGATATAACGCAGTATAAATCCATTCACAAAATAGTTACCTTTTAAGAGTATTTTTCCAAAGAGATACATTTATGTAAAATATACTGTTTGGGTTATAAACATTTAAGATTTCCTCGAATTCATTAAACATCAATGATTCCACTGTCAAATATAGTGTAATTAGAAAAAATAGGAAAGCATAAACTTCATGTAAAAATTAGGAAAGAGGTAAAGATATAAAATGACCTGGATTTAAGAATGATAGTTTTTTATCATTTCGCTAGAAACGTTGACTAGCATATGTCCTGTATTTACTGAAAGAATTCAGAATTGTTAACTGTATGTATAGTTTTTTTAAAGTAACATTTTTGAAGAAACCTAAAAAGATTCATTTGTGATTTTTTGTTAAGAACAAAAAACATTCATGCCAAAACCATGTCTTGCCATTCCACAAATTTGAAGCATTATAATAAAAAATAGAATTAACTGTATTAGAATTTAAACAATTACGAAATGTAAATTATTTTAAATAAAAGTTACATACAGTGTTTGTCTTATAATATTGTATTCAGACAAATATGTGACTACTAGAATATGGACACGTAGTAATATGATATCGTGTGAAGTAGGTGTAAAGATCTGGGACTGGAGTAAGTTTTAATGTTGGCAAATCTACGTTTTAAAACATGATCTATTCAGTACCATAGGAACTTCATCGATAAATAATTAGTTGACAATTATGTCGATCTATTGTATGAAGTATTAGAAGAGCGTTGAAGATCAATACATTGTACATTGAACATTATCAAGAAATTATAGCGTCTTCATATCAACTCCCCAGTTAACTGTCATATGGATGTATTCAGGCAGGACACTATCTCTCATTCAACAACACTATGGATGACCAGTCAACCTTAATTCAGAGGGCTCAAAACAGTCGAGCATTCTAATGATATCTTTCGTTGCTAATTTTTCGTCGCTTTTCACTATAAGACATCAATCAGCGATAAATATCCAATTTGCTAGAATTTCTGAAGCGTTCAGTAGCTATTATCCATTGAAATACACTTAATGGTATCGAATTTCATCCCCTCGTGTTTGCAATTAAACCGGCAGCCAATAAATGGCTGTATCCGATACACAGACGTTTCACGGACGCTCCGCCTACTTTGACATGCGCTGGGAGTTTAACCACGCCTGTTACTGGCTATATTGAAATTACTGTAATGGAGTTAAAAAGAGGAAAACAAAAATTACCGATTCAAAGTGAAACGATTTCTTGGAATCTTTTCGCTTGTTTTAAGCTAAAAAAAGAATTCAAAGGCCATTTTTTGTAGAATATATTGTAAGTTTGTGTTTGAATAAAGATATAATTCAGCGTACTTTTTTATTTGATAAAACATTGAATGCATCCGAAATTAATTTTATCTAGTTTATTAGTGCAGTGAATGATGGGTGAAAAATTGGACCAGTATAAACAAAAACATGATCCGAATGGAGTAAATCCCAGTATACGGAACAGTGTTCATACATCTTATACGACCCGGATAGATAACTGTTTACAAGACAATATGAATGACAGATTTATAGAAATTCCTGAACAGACAAAATGTGATTCAGACACTGTTGTGAAAAGCGAAGTTATTGATTCTGACGAAGACGGACTAAAGTTAGAACACGTGCCGGAACCGAGTAAACCAACAGACACTTCTGGTACCGGGCTACGTGAAAATGACAATCAGTCACCGCTTCGAAACCCAACCACATCTTTTTCTGTGGCAGACATATTGGATCCCCGGAAGTTCACCGGTGCAACAACCGGAAGTAAATCGATGGATTCTGGCTCCGGACGAACTCATCCGTGGTTGGTAAGAAAACATGGCGACAATCTGGAAGACTCAGACGACGAAAGAATGATAGATTCAGGTAAAAAAAGAAAAAAAGTAAAATTAATACATGTCTGACTATATTCATCCATGTAGAATACTTATAAATCAAATAATTATTTAAGACTAAATACTGGTTTGCACCCAGGAAGTTGTCGTAGACAGGGAACAATGTAAGTTAATAAACATTTGTTTCAGAATCGTCGTAAATTCATTAAACATTAAACTAAGTCACCAATCTGATATTTTTCAAATCAAAATTAGTGCTTAGAACACTTTTATATTCTCATGTGCAAACTTTTTTGAATTGTATATTTTTTTTCATATACTGGTGGAAATTAATATTTGTAAGGACAGTTGAAGCTTTCTTGTTATAATTATATTGCTGTCGTCTCGTTTCCTAATCTTTAATAAGCGATTTATTAGCAATACCAAAAACGTGAACATAACGCAAGAAATGAGATCCACACCTGGATCTTTTCTGTACAGAACTTGAGATTGGAGACCGTCCTCAAAATAAAAGAACTTAGTTATTTTTAATAATGTATATACTATTGGTATGTAGCATATAATTATCTATAATTACAAGTTTCAAAAGTTTCAAAGTTTGCATGGCTTAAACATAATTGGTTGTTGCAAATCCATGTTATTTCATGGTAAAGTACCTTGACATCACATTGAGAAAAGTATGTACATACAACATAAATATACAATGTATACATTAAGTTGATAAACTCGTACATTACACTCAAAATATACTATAATTTTCATTGTAACCTAGACACTAGTTTTTACACAAAACTGACATTGAGTTAATTTTTTGTATGTCGATCTTAAGTATTAACAGTAACTTGAGTCTGTAAGGACATAAAGAAGCCCTTATAGAATAGATACCGATTTCTTAGAATGGGAGAATTCCCGCCAAAATATAAAAGCAGTTGAGAAATTTGATATAAACATCATCCCAACATTATTTATATCTTTATTCAAGAGCATAGCCAGTAATCATAACATTACCAGTATATATGGGTTGCAAATGGAGTTGTCATCGATAGGTGATTGAAAGCCTACACATATCTTCCTTGGTATGCATACGAAGATTTGACATATCACATGCAATATTTAAGCGACCAAACATTTGAGGATTCTGTTTTACATTGAGACATGAGCGGAAGTCGGGTAGTGTGACATAGACAGACGTAGGGTACTATGACATAAGCAGAGGTCAGGTATTGTGACGTGAGTAAACGTTTTGTATTGTGACGTGAGCAGACGTTAGTTCCAATCGTGACGCGAGCAGACGTTGGGTATTGTGACGTGAGCAGACGTTATGTATTGTGACTTGAGCAGACGTAAGCTCCAATTGTGACGTGAACAGACGTTGGGTATTGTGACGTGAGCAGACGTTATGTATTGTGACGTGAGCAGACGTTTTGTATTATGACGTAAGCAGACGTTAGGTTTCATGAAGTGAGCAGACGTTGGGTATTGTGACATAAGCAGACGTTAGGTATTGTGACGTAAGCAGACGTTAGGTTTCATGACGTGAGCAGACGTTGAATATTGTGACATAAGCAGATGTTAAGTTTTGTGACGTGAGCAGACGTTTGGTATTGTGACATAAGCAGACGTTGGGTATTGTGACATAAGCAGACGTTGGGTATTGTGACATAAGCAGACGTTGGGTATTGTGACGTGAGCAGACGTTGGGTATTTTGACATACGTTAGGTTTTGTGACGTGAGCATACGTTTGGTATTGTGACGTAAGCAGACGTTGGATATTGTGACGTAAGTAGACGTTTGGTATTGTGACGTAAGTAGACATCAGATATTGTGACATAACACACGAGGTATCTAATGATTATATGCGAGAATATGTGGTGTTTTATGTGTACAACATATGCAAAACAATGTGTCCTGACTTCTTGTATGAAGATTGGTTAAAATTAAGATTGTAAATTATAAAACATGAGATTAATCCTAGACCTAATCTTTCATTCTAAACATAATCAGGCTGAATTCATAAGTAAATTATGTATATGACGGGAAAACTGTGATATCGGCATTAGTGCTAAAACTTAATCTTATGTAGATTCCACAAAAATTCAATCATGGGTTCGAGGTATTTCAGCGATGACAACAAACCCTGCCTTCATACTCCCTGAAAAACGAATGAATTGATTGACGTTTTTGTCTACTTTATATTTGAACACTATCAACGCTGCATAACATGTATATGTATTTATCCAGTGTTTGCTTGTGGTGTACTTACAGACCTAACAAAATCAACCTTAGTAGAGATCAGAATGAATTCCCTTTCAGTGGCTTTGGAGTAGTCAGTAAAAGGGCAGAAAAGAGTTTTACATCTTGACAAAAGTTCAAAATAACACATGCTTGTACTTGACATAAACGAAATGAATTATCAGATGTTAAGTTATTTTTATTTTCATTTATATCATGTTGTAGCTCCGACAAGAAGATATTTTCAGAGATATCATGTAAAATGTTTAATTTTTAAACAATTATGTTACCTTTTGATGAATATAGTTTTGCTACAACTTTGAGGGTTTTGAAAGGAGGAAGTGTGTCGTGTACAATTACCATACCACGCTAGAGTATACCACTATAGCATACACTTTTATGTCAACTGAAAACTATTCGCAATCACCGTATGTGGTAATTTAAGTCAATAGAATAATTCTGTCTTTAAAACGTAAGCACGTATACGTGATGTAATAATGTTAAACAAATTATTATCATACTTATAAATCGTGATACAGTTTAAGATGTAGCCTTCCCAGTTACTGTCTGTGATTGAACCAGACAATTAAAGATATTGAGTATCGATCTATCGGTTTATCGATATATTCCAGTATCCCCTTCTTCCCAGTTATAGCGAGAGCCCCCCATGAGACATTGGTGCACTTGATTATAATGGATCATAAGAACATGTCATACTGTACAACGATACGATTATCCGGCCCAGCCAGTATTTTCTTTATATAAAAGCTATACATTGATATGGTCATGCTGATAGATTATATGAACATTCTAAAAAATATGGTCATGCTGATAGATTATATGAACATTATATGGTCATGTTGATAGATTATATGAACATTATATGGTCATGTTGATAGATTATATGAACATTATATGGTCATGCTGATAGATTATATGAACATTATATGGTCATGCTGATAGATTATATGAACATTATTAATGTAAATGTAAAAAAACCTAATTCAGCTTAAGACACTCAGCCTTTGGACTAATAACTATTTTTTATTTTACAAATTGCTTATAACGGTTTTGGACATGACAGGAGGATGAAACTATACTCACATATGATACACGATACATGCATATAAAAGGTGATGTAGTTATTATCCCATAAGATATACCCAGCGACATATATTGTCATATATTTATACAATACACTAACCCTAATACTGATACGAACTTTGTCGTATTGTCTCAACCCTAACAGATGTATACCGTCACGTCTTTAAACGATCACCATCATGCTTTTAAAATATTCACGGATTTAAGCCAAGTCATTATGACACCACAAAAAGTTACCATACATACTAAAGCTGAAAATAAGTCTAAGTGCAACCTCTGTAGGGCAACACATTGAGGGAGCTGCAAATATTTGCTGTTGTTTAGAGGCTGTTGCTCTACAGAGGTTACATTTATAGTAAATATCAGCTCAGGGAAATTTTGAAGGTGTTGTTATAGAGAGGTTGTTGCTCTACAGAGGTTAGATTTATAGTAAATATCAGCTCAGGGAAATTTTGAAGGTGTTGATATAGAGAGGTTGTTGCTCTACAGAGGGCTGCTCTGAAGAGGTTTTACTGTACATTGCTTCAATAAATTAAACTTAAATCAAGTACCAGTCACGTGACGAGCCTAGACTTTTCATTCATGAAGTCTGACATCATTTTAGTTTTTAAATACGAAGCAAAACTTTTCGATAGATCCTCAAACTGATGTTAATGATCAAATCACAATTAAACAATAAGTGCCTTTTCTAAATGGCAGGACTTTGAGACGGACCCCTCTACGAGAATAACGTCTGACTCAATCGCCACGTGTTGTCACGTGACTGCCAATGTATTAGATAGCGTTCTCTGATCTGATCAAACTATTAAATTTGAACCTACATTTGGGTATTTTAATGAATAAAAATAAATATAACACAATCTGACCATGTATCAGAGACTTTGTGTAGATAGGTCAAATACTTGTTTAGTGTTAATGTTTCTGTGTAACATGGGTACACTTCACAATGAATATTGCAACCTCGATATAAAAGGTAAATCTGATACTAGTAGTGTCAGCAATACTGAAAGGGCCAGCCCAGTTGCTTACATTGTTACATTGAGACATCTATCTTCTGTGTGTTCTATACATCCCGAATCCCTTCTATCTTTGTCGGTTGCGGTATAAACATCACCTTAGGGGACCAAAGAGGAAATATCTTAATATTGATGCTTTTGCTAACTCGGAGACTTAAACTGGATATTTTGAAAACTAATCTGACAAGAAGTGGTCGTATAAGTGATTCATTATGTATTTATAATGAGAATAACCCTCCGTGGACGAGTTCTTATTGGTCTCTGACTAGTTTTCACCAGCCCCCCCCCCCACACACTGCTGTGAGTTCGAATTCCATCCGGGACAAACGTTCACATCGGAGGAGACTACTCAGCTAGCTTACGGCAGGTCGGTGGTTCTTCCAAGGCACAAGTCTAAGGTCTTCTTCTAACGTTAAGTGTGTAAAATGTCGACAAATGACACTGGTTGCTGGTAAGGTGTAAAGCTTTAGTGAAAAAAAACTAAGTGAGGCAATATAGCAATCGGTTTAGACATTTATTCTTCTAACACAAATTATATCATATCGACATTATATTCTTTGGTATATTTAACTTACTTTATTTATAATCTGTCATTCATACCAACAGTTGAATGGTCACAACCATGTCATACATACAAGAGTTGTCCAGTAGTTAGTGCGCCGGACTTGTACCTTCTTTGAAAAATTTGATCAAAATGTTGATTTTCCTCCATATGTGGTGAAGTTGCTGGCTGCCTAATGGAAGGGTACTGTATGTTAGTACTGGTTATAATACAGTCCAGGGAAACTGGTTAGGTGAACCGGACACCGTATATAACTGATATATTGTTAAAAAATGCGTAAAACTCACTATAATAGTATGTACATACATGTTTTTTTCATACACCAGATAATACTGAAATCTGTGAAGGAACTTTACAATGTGAAACAAATACTTCAAAACTTATATTTTCTTAGGTTTACTTCTCTAACCTACCATACAGAATATTTATTTCTTAAAATGACATATTTTTGTAAGTTTTTAAATGGAAAGCAGAAAGGCAATATTTAGATATTAAACGGAAGTTCGTCGTACAATTTAACGACTTACGATTCATGCACTGTACGAGGGATGTTCGATAAGTTATGTGTAATGTGTACTATTTTAGAAATAACCGACTTTAATGGTCAAGATAACTTTCCATCCTCTCAAAGTATTTCCCATGGTTAGAAATACAAAACTTCAGTCTGTGAATACATTTCTGAAATGCATCACGGATGGCTGATTTGAATATACCTAAAATACACTGACCAACAGATGAGCCAAGGGCTAAAGAATGGATGCTCAAAGATTGACACGGTTGAGGAACGGGCTTATCAGCAATTCAAACTATTTTTAATTCTATTTCTGATTTAGATCTTTTTTATAATCAATTGCTTTACCATTAAAATGATTAAAAAGCGGAACTGAATCGAAAAATTGCGATTTCATAAAGTTTACAATATCAAATCGTACATGATGAGAAAAATATAGCTATTGTTTTTATCATTTATTTATCGTATTTATTATTTATTTATTGTATTTACATTACAGCTTATTGACTTTAGGTTTATCTATGTCTTTTCCTTGTTTAGGTATAAATCATTCTGCTTGTTTTGTTTCTTTGAGTTTTATGCCACTTTTCAACAGTCAGTGTCATATGAAACAGACATTTCACCTAACCACCATTCCTGTGAAGAACCAGTACTAGACTCCCATCTTAAACAACTGCCTACTTTTTCATATAAAGAGACATGGTCGGCAGCTGGGCTCGAACCCGTGACCCTCTATCAGTGAGAGATAAGTCATCCTGATTGTCTGGTCACCTACATATATATTTATAGACTATAACTTGACAGCCGATGTTCAAAACTAAAGACGAATCAGTGAACATGGACCAACAAATACATACATACATACATACATACATACATACATACATACATACATACATACATACATACATACATACATACATACATACATACATACATGTACATACATACATACATACATACATACATACATACATACATACATACATACATACATACATACATACATACATACATACATACATACATACATACATACATACATACATACATACATACATACATACATACATACATACATACATACATACATACATACATACATACATACATACATACATACATACATACATACATACATACATACATACATACATACATACATACATACATACATACATACATACATACATACATACATACATACATACATACATACATACATACATACATACATACATACATACATACATACATACATACATACATACATAGATTTGTGACTTGTCAGATTAAACGATATTTTACGACTTTTTATTTTACTGTATTTTACGATATCTTACGATATTTTACGATGTACTAATAAACCGTAATGCACAGTTTTACGCTGTCGTCTATCGAAGTCTGATGTTAACATAAAACGTTTGTAACTTGAATCGGAATATCTATAAACACGAATGTGAAATTCCTCGAAATGCGTCTGCTCCATCTAAAAACACATAATTGTTTAAGTATTTTTTGGAAGTTCAGTTCAAATGTTGCGTTCAAACGTTTTCTTGTCTTTTTTCTTAAATGGTTTAATTGAACTACGAATTAGCAAAATCGATACAGAAGAAAACTAATTCTAAATGCACAGCATTCGAGTTTAATCTAATTTAAGGATCTCTTTCCGCGTTGACTTTTGACACGGGATTTCTAAGAACATTGCGAGGCACTTGAAAATAAACATGTATTAATTTAGACCAGTCAATCACGTGTAAAAATAATTCCATGCAGTAAATTGGTCATATGTTTTTTTTTGGTTTTAGATTTGCGGTAAACTTATGTTACTATAAAACTGTGTTGAAATCATGATTAAGAATTATTTCAAATCCTATGTCTTATATCTACATTCCTTCACTAATGTATGTTTCAATATGGTTGGTAAATGCAAAATTGATAAATATCAAATAAATCAGAACAAATACAGCCGGTGTAACGTATTCAAGCTCCCCCCTTTTTAAGTTACCGGGAGGGGTACAATTAAAACGTTTTGAGATTACCCCCTCCGTTTTCAAATGCCCTACCCGGTAATCTGAAAACGTTTTCAGGTTACCACGGTGGCGCTTTGAAAACGTTTTCAGATTACCCTGGGGCGCTTTGAAAACGTTTTCAGATTACCCCCGGGTAATAATTTGAAAATTCATAATAAAAGTGAGCTTCCACACGAATAAGGAGATTACAATTTCAAACACATACATGCATACATGTACTACAGTTATATATGAGACTATACACGCGGTCCTAATGATGAAATCATATGACGAAATCAAATGATGTTATATACTGACAAGTCCATTCCTTCATTATGGAATCCTATGAGCGTTATTGCGCAAATACCAATACAATCTTGAATCATTTTGACAAAAAAAGATAAAAATAATTAACTATTGTTGGTTTTCTGAACACAAATAAGTTTGGGATTGCCAGGTCATGTCTTGTACTTTTTGTTAATATATTTGAATAAAGGCGCGTACTCTCCATGACTCTAATAGGATTCCATAGCTTCATATAATTATTGCGTATATTCAGTTTAGAAATACAGGAATTTATATGTCAATAAACCACGTTGACTGTGAATCATTTAGTATGAACTATAACCTGAAATATAAACGTTTTCGCACAAATAATTAACATAGGGAGGGGGGATTATTAAAACTGGGAAGGGAGTTTGAAAACGTTTTAATGTTACCGGGGCCGGTACTTTGAAAACGTTTTTAAGTTACCGGGGGGTAACCTGAAAAAGGGGGAGCTTGAAAACGTTACACCAGTATTTCAGTAGGAGAACACTGCAAGGGTTTGAACCCAAAATCCTCTGAATGAGCATCCAAAGCCTTATCAACGATCCCCATTTCTATCATACTGATAAGAGGGTCGGGGTTCAAGCCCAGTTACCGACCATGTCTCATTATATGAGAAAGAAGGCAGTTGCTTGCGGAGGATGGGAGTCTAGTACTGGTTCTTCTCAAGAACGATATTTAGGTGAACTGTTCGCCTCATATGACTCTGACTGATAACCATATTTAGGGGAGCTCTAGATGGAGGTAAGTTGTTCATTGTAAAGAGCTCATCGAGACGAAAAAAAATGATACCAAAATCACAATATCGCCAAAAACGTGTTTGTAGAAATACGACGACGAAATATAAGCACGTTTAACTGTATAATATACTCTAAAGTAAAGTTGACTGCAGCAGTGTGAACTGACAGACGGACGGACGTACGCTTGTGATCATGTCACACGTCATGTTGGAGATAGGCGAAGGAATCAAGTCTTCGATCACAAACAGAAACCAACAGACAGAAGAAATGAATAATTAAAGTTTAGACCTGTACGTCACAAATTACAAACATTAACTCGCTTTTTTCGTGTTATTTTTATTTGCCGTTTACAAATAAAAACCCTGCCAGATTGAGACGTGCTGACGTACTTTTATCGTTTCTTGTCAAAGTTCGTTTTGGTCTAAAATCACTAAGATAAAATTCACTTTCCAAACATCAGAAAAACAGAATTTTACATCTTTACCCAGACTAATCTAGGAAAGAGTGTAAATTTTAATTTCCAGATATTCGGTCTACTCATTACAGAAACCACAGAAATTGGACTTTATACCGTCTTTCTACAGTAATTTTAAGGAATTATACTTGACAAATGAAGATACAGCGTCAATTCTAAGTTGCTTAACCAATTACACAAAGCATTTGAAACACATTTAAAGGATGTAAAAGAAGCCAATATCACGACTCTACTACATTAAAAGCACGAAAACATTTGTCGTTATTCCATCCTAGTCGCCCCAGCTTGTCAATACTGTATTCGCCAGACATTGCCTCCTCCGGTTAAATACAATTAAAGAGAAAGAGGTGTTAATTTATGACCTGGCTACAATTAAAATTCGACCAAAAAGGAACTCTATTCAATTAGATGCTTTCCAGTTTCTAATTACAAAAGATAATAAGTCTGTCGCCGATTTTGGGACTCCATCGCTCAGGCATCATGATGGCATAGCGGAGGAATATTTGATAAGTGTGTCCCTTCCAGTGGTGTGATGGTGTATCGCTCCGCGATGGATAATGGACACGTATATAGTACTAATTATATAAGTGTGCGACAAGAAAGACTTGTTTCCACAGCTAAGATATTCAATTCAATTATAGACTTACCCCAGGTAACGACATTACATAAAACTTGTCTCGCATTGTTAAATTCAATGTTAGGGTGCCTATCCATCAATTTTTCATAGGTAATTAGTCCTGCTGGCGTTTTAATTGAGTAATAGTTCTCATCACAATCAAGGGACCTAAAGTTTTGTGTCATTCGCTCGTAATTAAATTATGATTATCTATCTACTAGGTGCCCGTATGACAGTTAATCGAGAAAATGACCAGAAGTATTCCGAATAATTGGTGAAAGAGACAAAGTGCGACCCTGGGGTGGAAACATCCCTGTGAAATATTCCTTGAAAGTCAGATAAAAAGTAGGTACGGGTAAAAAATGGAATATAAACATCGTCATCTACCATTGTTTGTCTTATTTAGTTGGCTTGTAAATTCACTCTTACATAAGCTTAATTGTATTGGTAAAATTTTCAGAATGTGACTTTGACTCGAGCGGGGAACATGATCTACATTGTGACGATATGGATGGAAATGGAAGCGAAATTAGCGAAAGTGAGGGAAAGGAAGGAAATGAACTGAAAGGAAAATTCTCCGAATCTTCAAAACACGGAAAACCTCGCAGAGCGAGAACTGCTTTCACGTATGAACAATTAGTTGCTCTCGAGAATAAATTCAAGACAACAAGATATCTATCTGTTTGTGAAAGACTTAACTTAGCATTGGCGTTAAACCTCACAGAAACCCAGGTAAAAATTTGGTTCCAAAACCGACGAACAAAATGGAAGAAACAGAACCCCGGTATGGATGTAAACAGTCCGACGTTACCACCATCTACCGGTGGATTGTCATCACTGACGTCGCCGTATTCGGGTCTATTTTATGGACAAGCATTACATCCCTATCTAACGGCCCCGCATTTAACTGGTGCCCTTGGTCTATTAAAGGCCCATCCGGCATACATAGACCCGAAACACCCACTGTATTATTCCTATTTATCACAGACTAGATAACAAATATTTGTCTTTTTCTAGATAGTTTTTTTTTAGAAATATTAAAAAAATAAGAATATGTTACATGTATTAAAATCGAAGAAGTGTAAGAGTTTTTGGTTTGGGAATACAAGTTATTTATATGTACATGTTATTTGTGTATATATGTTATTTATATGTACATGTTATTTATGTATATATGTTATTTGTGTGTACATGTTATTTATGTATACATGTTATTTATGTGTACATGTTATTTGTGTGTATATGTTATTTGTGTGTACATGTTATTTGTGTATACATGTTATTTATGTGTACATGTTATTTGTGTATATAAGTTATTTGTGTGTACATGTTATTTATGTGTACATGCTATTTGTGTAAATATGTTATTTGTGTGTACATGTTATTTGTATATACATGTTATTTGTGTATACATGTTATTTGTGTATACATGTTATTTGTGTGTACATGTTATTTGTGTATACATGTTATTTGTGTATATATGTTATTTGTGTATACAAGTGATTTATATGTACATGTTATTTGTGTGTACATGTTATTTGTGTATACATGTTATTTGTGTGTACATGTTATTTGTGTATACATGTTATTTGTGTATATATGTTATTTGTGTATACAAGTGATTTATATGTACATGTTATTTGGGTGTACATGTTATTTGTGTATACATGTTATTTGTGTGTATATGTTATTTGTGTATATATGTTATTTATATGTACAAGTTGTTTTCTTGCAAGTGTTTACTCTCAGAATGTAAGATATTTTACTTCAAATATTATTCTATAAAGTGTGTTTCTAAGCAACGAGAATTAATCATTGAGTATTCGGATAACTTCGAATAACTTGTGATAATGCAACCAAAGTGTCCGAATTTTCGATGAAAAGTGAATCTAGATGCATATGTTGAGAGACTTGAGGCGTTTATGAAATCTCATTATTTTCTAGATCTGCAATCTTTCTAGTTGTTGTTTATTCTTTGTTATAGAAAATATAATGAAATGAACCATATTCAGTATTCCATGTTTAATGTGTCTATAAGTGTATATGCACCGGAAAGTTGAAGAAAAATTGTCCGAAATTAAGAATCGATTTTAAAGATAATATTGCCTCAGTTCTGTTGAATACTACTATTTTACATTTCGTATATTTGATCATAATTATAATTATATCTTTAATCTTTAATAACACGATGTGGATGTATTATAATTAGTTACATCTTATACGAAATAAATAATGTCACAAATTTTCGCGATGTTATCATCATTAATGAAATGAAAATAATTCATTTGTTTAATCTTATTTTTGTAAAAGCGGACCCTATTAATTTCAAACTGCCATGCTAACATCATAAATGTGATAATATTCAATATTATTATATTAATATATTGATATAAATTATCAGAGACTTTGAGAGCTGGTATAAATCCCGATCAAACTGAAAGTAAGTTTTCAAGCTTTAACCAGTACTAACCACATTCTATCCGCAAGCTACTACCAAGCTATACCACATAACACAGAGGTGAAGGACAATTTAACATGGAATGTAATATCTTCAATAAAATTTGTCACGGACTGCCTCGCCCGGGTTTCGAACGCACAATCTCTTGATCAGTAGACCAACACTCTTACCACGAAGCTAACCAAGCGGGCTCACAAGGAAATTAAGTAAGTCACGCGATTAGTCAACGTTATGGTATGAGATATAACTCACATGTTTGTGAATTTCTTGAAATCTTAGTGATTTAAATGTCAACAATCATGACTCCTTGAATGAAATATAGATAAACATAGGAGGTAGATAGGCACCCACATGACAGTGGTAAACAAATTGGTGTTTATGTAGATATTTTATTACTTAATTAAATCATTTGACGTAAGGTCAAAGAATAAACTCTTAACTCCACGTGTTCAGTTCTGATTTCTCCACATGTCACGTGCGTTTTCTGGAGATGAAATTTTTATCGTAAACATAGTAAAATATTTGATATATTCTACAGGAGAGCCGAGACCACCCGGCTTTGAGAGTGAAAAGTTTTATTCAAATTCTGTCAACCTAAAGAGTACAAATTATTCTTTGAATAGCTCTGTCAGTGGTATAGTCATATAACGATATATGCACAGTAGGTCACTGATTGAAGGCCACAAGTGCACAAGGGTCATATGTTTCTCTTGCTGGGCTTGGCTGTTGTTAAACTATTAGAAGTCTATATTTCTATTCCATCCCCGGTGGACATTTAACACATCAAAAACCATTGATAGGGTCATTTTTTATGTTAAGAAGTAAGAGACATTCTCTACTGAGAGTTATCGTTCCTTATCATTGGTATACAGTCAAAACTGTGAATAAAGGCCATCTGTGGGAAAGACAAACTGTGGCTTTTATACACAGATGGTCCTTCATTGGATGTCATTTTGTTCTGAATAATCTATTAATGTTAATATTAATGTTTTTAAAGAATGTCCTTTATTCTCGGGGTGACCTTTATTCGGAGGTGGTCGCTAACTCGGGGTTTAAAGGTATATCCCTGTCAACGTCTGAAAAGTGGTTCAAAATCATGTAAACCAGTCTCCGTTAGTTTCCATCTGATGCACAATTAATGCTTCATTCTGTTTTCCTCGTAATGTGCATTTGTTCTCATAATTTTTCACGATTACGTTCAACTTCTGCGTTTTGTTCCCCTTTAAGTGATTGGAATTTGTATTCTAGTTGTCGAAAGTAAGAAAGCTCTCCGTCAAATAGTGCGCTTGATAAAAACATTCTGTGATTTTCTGGTAAATTACAAATTCGTTTTTCTCCAACGTATTGCATGAAAGAAATTGTTTCACTTAGTTGTTAAACACATATCATTTGTGGCTGTATTTCTTCTTTTATAATTGAGAAGTTGACAAATTTGGAGATGTACGCGGGGGATAATGAACAACTCTGGATAGAGAAAGAGTCCGTGTATTAGAGAATCTTATTTTGAATAAATGAGTTGTTTCTTATTTAACGGTCATAAAGATGCATTAATTTATTACGTCCTTGCTCTTGTACTCTTCTGACGTATCTATTCAATGTTACACAAAAATGTTGAAAAAATGAAAGAGTTGTTGCCCTTATTGAAAACATCTGATAATTTTGTACGGTGATATTTTCTTTCCCAAATAAGGTTGATACTGTATTTTTTAAATCTTTTAACAGCGAGATTTTATTGAAACGGATCTTTCTTCTTTAATCTTTGTGAGATAGTACTTCTCATGTAAATTTAAAGGACAACAACTCGTTTTTGTTTTACTTAAATCTCATGGTGAATCATTTACTATGATGGAAACTTGTAACTCAATAAAACTTAAGATTTAGACAGTTAGATCCTTATTAAATGACATCTACGAGTAAATTTTATTATATACATGTAATTATTTAAGAAAATATGTACGCTCATATAAAGCACTAAGTATAAATTATTGTTCATAGTCATTTGTTTGTGGTTAACACGATAAATACTGTTAGAGTAATTCTAATAAAACATGATGTAAAAATAAGGCTGATTTAAACTAAAGTCAGAATTAAAAAAACTTCAATAACCTGGCCATCCCGCGAATTCGTCTAGCCGAATTAATTTCACCACAAAATCATGTTTTTTCATCAATAATACTAAAGATTCATGTCGCTTAAAAAATTGGTGGTTAGAGATTTACGTTAATCTACTTTCATCTTTAATTGGTGACTTAACATTAATTGACTTTAAATTACGATATTTTACGACTGTCAATTTACGATATCGTAATCCGTCACCGTTTTCGTCACACCTTCTTTTTATCATTTTAAACTAAAAATAACAGAATAGAACAGAACTTTATTCGACGTATACAATGTACACTGTTAACAATTATTTGTATACAACATATATATACAAATGTATAAAGTAAAATTTACAATTAATTAATAATACTAAAAATAACCAGCAATGGAAAAAGTGCCGATTTTTGTTTTGTTTTGACATTATATTTTAGTCTATAGACAAACATGTACTAAATTCCACCGGCTTAAGGCGACGATCCGCCTCCGTAAATCAGTCCATATACTTATATTCATAGTTCAAGCATCGCCATTTAACTCTAACCTATGAATAAAAGATACATTCAAATAAAACATAAAGATACTTTGGTCTTTATAAACAGGTGATGTTTGATCTTAGTACTTAGTAAGAGAAGGGTTTTCGTGTTATGTTGGCGACTAATTAACGACCTTCAATAAATTGTAGTTTATAAATAAATTATAGTAGTTTCATAGCAAAATGTTTTATATAGTCTTGTATGTATTCACCTATAAATTTGTTTCCGAGATATATCTGTTATTTATGATATATATGTATATTAATATTATAATACGTCGTGTATTATAAAATGTTTCAGCCTAAAAATGATAGCTGCTTGTTCTTCCTCAGTTTTAAGGGCCTCTCTTGATACCAAAGTTTAATCAAAGTACTGAGAGTGGGGGGGTGGGGTATACGTGAATATTTACTCATGTATGCAGTTTTATGTGTATACTTTCTATTTATTAAATATGCATGATTTTACAATGTAAACCTTGCATCTTAGTCAAATATTTAAAAAAATTCGTTTTGTGTAAATTTTATTATTACTTTGATGAATTATAAATAAATTTATTTTAATTAGTGTTGTGATGTCTGTTATGTACATATATACATGTACTAGTAAATGAATAACTGGTATTTAATGTCGTACACGGGTCCACAACCACAGTCCTGGATCTCAAACCCCAAATTAGCCACGTTCTTGGGATTACATACTCACGGTCTATTTCATTTCAATTTCATTTCACTTTCTTATCATGATCGGACCTTTGTGAGCATATAAACAAATACACGATTAGTTTCCCTCACGGTGTTGTTGACGAATTCTATTCATTTTTACTTGACATAGTAAAGTCAAGCCTGTGTTAGTGGCCACCTCCGAATAAAAGTCATCCTATGAATTAAAGACCATTCTTTTAAAACCCATCATTCATTATTCAGAATAAATTGACCACCGAATAAAGGCCATCTGTCAATAAATGCTTCATTATGTCTTTCCCAAGGGTGGTCTTTGCTCACAGGTTTGATTGTACACAGGTTCGATTGTACACAGGTTTGATTGTACACAGGTTTGATTGTACAAAGAACGAGATTAGGGAAACAGGACTCAGTGCTTTGGAAATTCTTTCGTAAATTTGAAGACCTCTCAGATGATAACAATTCTACCCAAAGTGAAACAAATTGCTATCATGTTTATATCACTCCGGGTTCCTTCATACAGACACAAGTTGAAGTGTCCAGGCATGTAGAGAAAACCTCACAGTGCTAGAACATAATAAACCAGATACCACCAAGTTACGTTTAATTTAATTTTACTTCATTTTCATAGTCAAAAGCTATTAACACAAAATATGAATGACACTAAACTTTTTGAAGATTTTTTAAAAGTTACAGCTGAAGGAGTCTGTGCAAGAAGGACCTTACTCTATTTTTACAAACAAGTAGATAAGTACCCTTTTGCACTGATCCGTCTGTCTATTTTCTGTGACCAATCTTAAAGTAGAATTTCATCAAAAGGCGCAGATGTATCTATTGCAGATTTGTTTAGTTAGTTACATAATTAGACTTCTAAAATTGTAAACTACTTGAATAATCGCTGATATTGTTTCTTCTGATTTCCGTTACTATTGTTTAAATAAATGAAAACCAAAACGTTCTTTAAATGTTGCCGACGGTGAACAAACGTTTACGTACTTAACAGTAAATCATTCTAATTTATAAAGATCTCAGTTTTGATTTATGTATTAAAGTGACCCCTAAAGGGTCATTTCTTCCGTGAACGTTATATCAATATTTTGATAGATTTGCAGACGTATTTATTTAAATGTTTATAGAAAAGCCTGCAGATCCAATCAAGTGGGTGATATCTCGCATGCAATATAGAATCAACGGTCTAAGATATAAGAACGAAAATATTAGTTAAGCTAAATCAATTTATATTCTAATACTGTTGGAATTGCGTACCGTTAATTGAAAACAATTTGATCTCATTTACTTTGATCCGATACGTAAAGTGGACTTTGGTTAATCTAATTTCGTGTTAAATACATGGGTTAAGTGGCTTTTTCCTGTATTTTGTCCAAATCATCTTTATTCTTGTTCGTAGTCACGTAAACCGCTAAATAAATATAGTCTCGCTTAAAATACCAATAAATACCGAAACTTTTATAAATAATTTATTGACAAAGATATAAATAGAGAAATCATTTGCCGTGAAATTCATCAATTGAATCTCGTTTTTGATGTTTAACAGAAACGTAATGATGTTACAGCGTTTGGTAATTTTGTTTTATATTTGTGTTTTTACCGTTTAGATTTCTCGTTTATAAACATAGGATGTAATTGTATTTATCTGATTCAAATGCCGTGGGCGCTGACAGTCTATGTCTTGGTAAGAAAATAAATAATATTAAAGATAAAATTTTAATGATCATGTTAGGAGATTGACTTTGACAATTTCAACAATTTTCCTCGAATAAAATGTCACATCTCATACAAATCTGTGAAGGCGAAAAAGTTCAAATTTACATTCATATCGGTTCACTTTAAGCCAGGTACAGTGTGTGTCCGTTTCACGATACGTGTTACGAATTGGACAATCCGTATCGCTTTATGTGCTATGTATCGTTCAATCCGTATCGCGATATGTGTAATGTATCGGTCATTCTGTATCACAATATGTGTTATGTATCGGTCATTACGTATCGCGATATGTGTAATGTATCGGTCATTCTGTATCACAATATGTGTTATATATCGGTCATTACGTATCGCGATATGTGTAATGTATCGGTCATTCTGTATCACAATATGTGTTATGTATCGGTCATTACGTATCGCGATATGTGTAATGTATCGGTCATTCTGTATCACAATATGTGTTATGTATCGGTCATTACGTATCGCGATATGTGTTATGTATCGGTCATTCTGTATCACAATATGTGTAATGTATCGGTCATTCTGTATCACAATATGTGTAATGTATCGGTCAATACGTATCGCGATAGTTCATATTGTATGTGCACTAGCGATAAACAACAATGATAAAATTACAGTCATGTTTGTGATCATGTAACTTATTCCGCGTAGATAAACTCCTTTCCAAAAGAACTTACTCTGTCTCAAAATTAACCTGGCTCCTGTTTTGCTGCATAAACCTTACATAATTATGTTTTGCGCGACGGGTACCAACTTATTGATGAACAAGGTATGAATAATTAAACTGGTAAGACTAAAACCCGTCATGCCGGTTCGTTCCGAATCAATAATTTCGGTCTCTTGTCACCTTTCGAAAATATCACGAGCTATTTAACACACACATGTCCTAATGGAATAATGATAGCATAAACCAGTACTTTGTCTCTAAGGACGTAATTTTCCATAAACACATAATACATGAACATCAGAGTCTAATTATCCCAGTTATAAATTATAAATACAACTAATAAACTGTATCGAAATCTAGTTAAGTCTCAGCGATTAAAAAACTTGGATAATTTTTGTTCAATATTATACCCATTAAGGTATATAAATATTTTATTATTTCATTCGTTTCAAACGTATAATTAGCTACAACTTAATTACTAAAATTTCGCTGTAGGGTGAAAACTAGTTAAACGGAATTGAAAATGTTCATTTTCCGCCACATTTGGTTCCTTTTATAGACGTCAAGGTTTGAAGGTAACTAATGTTAGAATTTTATCCAGTCATCTACATATATTTATCAATATAACAATTTTATGCTCGTATTCATCACATATAGAATTTTATCCAGGCACCGACTCATATGCACAAATACTAAAACTTCTGTTGTTTATATCGGCAGCGTACCTTACATTCAATTAGTCAACATACCCAGGTAGTTGTTAGAAAAATGTCTTAATTTATATCTCTGTCTGTATGGTGGCTGTTGTAACTGCGATCGCAACAAACACTCAGACGTTTAATTACAGTACATGTATAGTAGGTTACATCACAATCATGTCTAGTACATAGCCGTCACTCACTCGATGCGCATGAATTTTGATACGGACCGAAGTACTACCTTTTTCTACATCTGCCATGTAAATTGTTAAACTGGTTCCCGTTCCATGATCAGTTTCCATGAGTACTTTCAGTACTTTGATGTTTTCTCCGGGTGTTAACGCAGTATCAACAGACTGGGTAACTTATCGAGGTTTCCAGTTTTAAAAATAGAGGAGCACCTTAAACTTAAACCAGTCTGAATCAACTGACCTTCCCTAGTCTAACTGCAAGACGGCTCATTGAAACTGCTCACAAATTTTAGGTCTGGTAACGAATACGGTTTATGATATTCGAATATTCGTTTTCATAGCTAATTGTTCTAATCCTCATATGTACATGTCTGTTCCTCATACATAGTGTCCGAAATCGGTACTTGTCCGAATACGACGCATGTTCAAATACATCGACGTAGACGGTCAATACATGAGGAATTACTTTGTTGCATTTGCTCGTAGATTCAGTTTAATTCTTAAGCAGCTAGTTTGTATAGGAAACATTTAGAAGCCTTAAATACTAGTACACAAAATTTATAAATATAATTATATTGTCTCCTAAGATGCCGACTTGTTCCTAATGATATCTTATAGTCTTTCAATGCTGGGGAACTTTCACGTTTACTTGTAGCTTAAAATGTGCCATAATTGTTCCGTGGCAAAAACAAAAATGTGTAAGTTACAAAGCTAAGGTAACAGTGGCGATAAAAAGTGCAATCTTGGTGAAGAATATTTATAGATTGATATCAAACACATCCGGTTATGAATTCAGTACCATACCGGAGACGTACATATAGTTTTATATAATAGTCGTTATTCTATGGTGATCGTCCACGCCTCATTGAAAATCCGACGACAAAATCTCTTCACCAGACAGACGTTATCAAAACTATCAATTCTTAGCAAGAAGCTTAACGAAGCATATCTTCAGCAGATATATATCATAGTTTTACACTTTATTTACATCACGCATATCAACGCGAGAATTATCCTATCTTCGCTAGTATGAGAAATTTAAGAAAGAGAAGGGGGGGGGGGGGGTATTTTTATATCCTATCTTAAGAATCGCAGTTTCCAAATGATCTTAAATTTGACTGAAGTACAGTCGATTAAATTTTCGTCTGCTGCAATTAAATTTATAATCGATTTTGGAAGAACTTTGAAACAGGCTGGAAAACGATTAAATTTACTGAGGTTATTACGCAGTAGATGTAGACATCAATTAGATGCCTGTCTGTTAGAGAACATAACAGAGCAGAACAGAACAGGTCTGTTGATCATCCATTACTTCAATACGGTCTTTTAAGAGCGTCCAATAAACCATTTATGATAAAAAGTGAGTACATTTAGGTAAATATGAAGATAATATGATGATTGTTTTCATGTTATCGTTTTCACGGCGAATCGACAACTCCTGGTTATGCAGCGCGCATTTGAAACAGGAACGTAAGTGTCCTGGTTGCACGCATCCGCACAATTCTCAAACCTTTGCGCGAAATTTCGGTGTATATGGAATGACTTTTGATGAGGACATGTTTCTTTCAGAAAGCGTCCATGATTGATCTCTTGGACTATATATGGGAAGACAAACAGACGACATTTTGACAATACTGATATAAAATCAAGATGTCAATCATTATGAGACAGGTCGATGAATTCTTTATGTAAAAGAAATCTGCGCTAATTATTGCAGTCACAAGAACTTAGACCATACCTTTCCGTTTGGAAGGTGTCGTTCGTAATCGATTATTTATGCTGCCAATTTACGGCGGAAAATTTGTTACATTATTGATGAAAATAAGCACCACGCGATTTTTATTTGTCAGTACAATTAAGTAATTAACTCCGCCACTTTGTTTAATTACCATAATTATAGAGGAAACGAAATTAAACCCAGTCATGACGACCATTTGATGTTTGTGAAACGGAATGTCAATAAATGACGAAACGATGTCGTAAAAACTCATCAGCAGTTCAAATCTCGCACATTCTCGCTTTTAATGAAATAACACAAGGGAAAAGAAAGTATTGCTTTTATCGAACGTGTCAGCAAATGAGAAAATACTCGACTCATCGTACAAAAGTTTGGCAAATTAAAATGGCACCATTGCAAAAGACTTTAAACGTTCAATTCGTACGTTCTTGATAAAATCCCGTCCAAGCCGTACTGAGCCGTTATAATTTTTAAACACCAATGGTGTACTATCACTGAGGCAACACAGGGAAAATGAATATTAAAATTGTTGGTTATTCTAATTAGCGTACGATAGTTTGAATAAATAAATGTTTGCAAAATTCTGGGATGTTGGTATTTTATATCTGAGATGGCAGTAATTCAGATTACTTGAGTAGAAATGTTACCAACGGTACGAAAAATATTGTTGAATAATTTATAAGGGCCGATATCCAAGTATTCAGTCTAAAACCTTCGGATAAATGATTTAATTAATAGTCAGAGATTGTTATATTAATCTTTCTAACAGTAGTTCACATAATGCATGAGATACTCTTTTTTTGTATCTTACCCCACCCCACCAGTACAGACTTCAGACCACAGGACAGTTCATTGTGTAGTCCAGAGTTCGAGTATCATTTCCCCTTTGTTTGTCATCAAGAGCCTATCCACGCACCACACCGTGAAGTAATCAGTGAGTAAGGAGTCTGCAAGCCTGAAGAATTGTATATTTAAGCTGAATTCTCTCAATGGTCAGAAACATTCTGTTAACTTCACTTACTGTTAGGTGTAAGGTCAGTGAATGTGGACATTTACCTGATATAATTATACATATGTAGTTTTAAAACCGGAGACGGTGATAACATAATTAGTATAAGATCCAGGGTCTATAATCCTCCACATAGCATCGTTTTATTTCAATATCTGTTAATAAATGGGTATATGCCCCTTGAATATTTTCCCAGTGAGCAAGGGTCTCGTACGAAATCCCAGATTGACAACAGCCGTTCTATTCAAGGATTCTATTCTAATTACGACAGTCTAATTTTACACCGATTTAACTTCTTTAAAAGAACATCGACACCAAATTCAAGTCAATAAGATGGATTTAGGGGATAAAGGGAAGCCATAATGACGTTGCTCCTAAAAGGGCCAACCCTTATTACGAACTCAATAGAAATCGGAAATTCAATGTTAGCGTTAAATCGTCCGAAAATTTGAATTAAGTTAAGAAGCGGGATACCCGGATACTATCAATGACCGTTAATACCGGGCTTTTAGCCACGACTATGAATTAGAATGCGAAGAAATTAACACTGAAAGAGGTTTTGATGAAATAATTAAAGTCAAGAGGCAGTTTAAGGACAGTTCTAATATCTGTGAAGAATCATTACGTGTTTTACAACATTTCTCACGATTTGAAGTAAAGTGTTGCTTAATGACAGTCATAAATAGAATTTTTTTTATAAAAGCAAGTGAATTGAAATAAAAATCTATTTTAAATCTACTAAATGACCCTAAAGACATTAAGTTTGTAAGACATCTCGGTACTTAGTTGAGTTTTCTAAGGTATTTGGTTAAGAGTAATTCTGAGAATGATATTAGAAAATTAGAGAATATCGAATATATATGATACGTAATTATCATGGAGGTTCAATAAAATATATACACATACAATCAGTTTATTAAAGCAAATACATGTACATTTGTACTGTAAAACTACACGTGCAATAATCAACTTGATGAGCGTAGATACTTAGTTAGTTTGAAGAAGAATGAACCATGTAGGATTCTCGGTGATTTTGAGAACAACATATAAATACACTGTATCTTGTGAACTTAAACATTACCATTACAGTCAGACCTTTGAACAAGGGCAATCAAATGGAACGACCAACCACCACGGACATAATTCTTTTTTTTTACTGTTGTCCTTTTTTAAATTTATAAATACAATGCCAATCACAAGAAGGTGATGTTTTCTACTTCTTGTTGTTTATTTGCACTCGATGTGTTATTAGTTTAATTATATCTCCAGATTCTTTAACAATTTCGGTGAATACGAAACTACATCTAAATCTCAAGAAGTCAAAATCATCACACAAGGTTTGCGAATTATGTGCGTGAGAAAAAATACATCTTGCTAGAAGAGAAACATAACGGTGTAATGACTTGTATTTCGTAATATCAATGGTCATGGAATTCATACAGCTAGAGTTTCTGTGTTTTGGAAACATTTTTCATCACCTTTGCAGTTGAACGAAGATGACAATAAAGTTGTTTGTCAGCGCCTCCTACCGACAGCGTTAGAAAACGTCACGCTTCAAGGGAGACAAGTGTCAATATATGTGATGACATCAGGAATGTTTGAGTGGAACGTTAATTTCTTATTATTGAAAGTTATTAGCTAATTATACATGGAAGTGTTTAGGAAGTGAGTAGATCTAAAACACAAAGTCACAATAGCAGTACCTAACAACAAGTTTTCAAACTCGGCAACGTAAACAAATGATTGCTAAAGGTCAAACAAACATTAACTTTGCTCTTACTGCGAATAATAATAATAAAAAAACATTTTCTGAAGTTTAAGGTTTATACAAAAATAAACTTGTTGGTAATTTGAAAAATATTCTTCTGGTGGCAATTGAATTAGCTGGATCCGGAATTGTTCGTCTCTGTAAGGGTTGCTTGACTATATAATTACATTGCGTAAGGTATCAAGCGTATAGTAAAAAGCTTAGCTTACATCATATTATCATTTGTATATATATTGGATAGTAGTACTACTGACACAGTACACACGATGGATCGTCGTATGTGTCTAAGGTGCCGTCAATGGTATCTTAATAGCAACAAGTCACCCTTAATATTCATTGATCATAGCTAGATGTCTGAGTCTGGTTTATACGACAATGTGGGTGGGGTACTACACTTTGAATGCTATTTTTTCTGACTTTCTAAAAAACGCATTTATATATCACATATGTTTGGAAAACAAGATGAAAAAGGATTTTCTGATGATGAGGGCGTCTTGGATGAATGACTCTGCAAAGCTTGATTTAGAAAATACTGTGTGTCCATTATAAGCACTAACATGTGATAGGAAATACTTCTACAGTTAACACATGGTAGATCATTCAATGATGTCCAAAATAAACAATCTCATTTTTCATGTTAAGTGCGTTTGGAACAGATTGTTTGGTCAGAATATCGTTTATGATACACCATATTGGCCAAGACGTTCCGATTAAGTTCATCTTCGATACTGTTGATTATTTGATATCGCACAGACGTACATCGACGGCCCGATCGTGTTATCAGCGGTTTCACGTCCAGCAGGTGGCGCTGCAGGTTGGACGTTGATTTCGACCAAATGATGATAATGATTCGCTCCATTTCACATCATTTGCACTCACTGGAACCTATTAGGGGTGATAGTCAACGAACCGTGACCCAGGGATCTGTAAACTGATGTGATAAAGGCCCCTAGGGTGCTGAATAATGGCGGCCATATATCAGTGGTAATGACTGACGGTTAAAGAAGAATGACATTTGATAGATGGAATTTAACTTAATTAATAATGCTCAGTTTTGTTTTAATTACCTTAGCAATGATGTACAACCTTTGTTTAGTATACTAACATTAACAAATGTTCCATTTTAAGTACATGTGTAACCAGTTTCCTTACAAAAATTATGTCTAAGGAGCATTGCAAAAGAGCAATTTTAATGATAATGGAATTTAAGGTAATTATAGTAAAAAATGCAACATTCACAAAACTTGCTAGCCATCTTGCCACAAGTAGTTTAATATTCTAAATGAAGGGTGGTCGATTTTTTTTGGTTTAAAATCTTAAATCTCAGCCCATGTATTTAATACGTGTAACATCGTTTAAACCGTACACCACTGGGTTATCACGAAATACCACAAAACATATGAAAACGAATCTTGTATTCAGCTTATGGTTAAATGATCCATCATGATGGAAGAGAAACAACATTTATCTCAAATTGGCAACCGTAACTAACTACTTCCAGCCAAGTTTCATCCATTGCTAAACATCCGATTAACTAGTGACTATCCGAAAGTGGGTAAAATCGTACAACTCGCCAGATGCTTGCATGGAATACTCGTTAACGCTTCAAGCGTCCGTCAGGGTGTGAATTAAAGACGTTTGAAATTTTAACAAGGGAATAGTTCGGGGAACCGCGTGGAGTTTGTTTCATTTGATCTAAATTCTGTGGAGATGTTTAGTACTTTTATTCCCTAAGCGGATTTTTAGTTTTCGAACATTAGAATCCTGCAACATTTCTGTCTAATCACGTGATCATTAAATAATTGCCTGATATCACTCAAGCGCAGCGTGATTATAGAAGTATTATACATTATCAAAGGCATTCGGGTTAATTTTGTATCTGATTAACGCATGGAAGACAATTAGCGCCATCTTGTGTGCACTTCGCCGGAAATAACAATGACAGACATTTCACATTCATGATATCAATCCGCCATCGCTCGTTTCATTTTATTGTAACTTGTTTAACCGTTTCTCGTTTTTCTGATTATGTTCAAAGAGTATAAAATGTTCAGGACGCTTCACGGCCATTTTCGTCCCACTGTTCTATCGTTTGCAACATGAACACCGTAATCTTAATGAGAGTAATTAGCCTGAAATGGAACTAATTACAGCTTGACACTGTAAGGTTGTCGATTATCCAGGGAATTTAGATTATACGATTGGTATCAACATTTCCGTCACGGGGTGTGAATTTTACGTGTTCACCGGTGCGCTGTGACACCGCAGATAAATGTTCAGCTAAAACAAAAGCTGCGTGGTTTTAACACCCACATTTAATTAAAACAAATATTTTATAGTCATGTATGCATATGATTTCAGAAAAAGTATATTAAAATAATGAATCATGCTAGAATTATGTGATTGGTCAGGTGCTCAAACAACGGCAGGCCGTGTTTTTCAAGACCAGGCTGCAAATTACTCTGGTAAAATTAATCATGTTTTTGTTCAAAAACACCATCATATGAATATACTAGAAATATCTCTTCCCGAAATAAATTCATACTTTGGATTTTAACGTAAAAAAACTTTAAGGTTTCAAGGTCTGCGCAAAAAAGGGTCTGACGGGTGAGCTTTTTCTGGTCCTTTCTTGATATACTGTGTTTCACAACATGATATCAGTCATATTCAATGGTCCTTTGACATTTTCAGAGCTCCTTACGTGTTAAATATACCAGTACTAGTGTTTCCTGTCATTTCATAATTGTCCAACCTTCTACGTGAATGGAAGAAAGTAGATGTTGTCCATTCCAGAGGTTCTGAATCTTGAGATCAGTCTACGAACTCAAATCTCAGTTTTCATTCTCAAAGCATTATGTTAAAAAGATAGAGCTGATTAATGTTTGAATACATGTAAAGATAAATTATGCTGTCAGAGAAAAGTACCAATAATATCATTATTGTATGATCATAATTAACATAGACACTTAAAATACAAGATTATGAGATTTGAGTTTTATAACCTCGGACCGTACGCACAATATTTTCAGTCGTATTGTCTAAGAAACAGTTGTCACCAAATCTCTCCATCAACATTCTTATCGACTTGTCTTGCTGTGTGATGTAGCCTAGTCATACTATAGTATCAGGAAGTCTATACAACATACCGTCACTGGTAATAACTTTTTTCTGAATTTAACAGTGAGATCATGATTTGTATCATTCTGAGATCTTACTGAGATCTTACTGAGACCATTCTGAGATCTTACTGAGATCTTACTGAGATCAAGGTACGAGATTACATAACTTGAGAACAATCTCTATACACTAAATGTCCGTTCCGAATTAATTCTACAAACTGACGTAAAAAGGCGTATTTATGTAAAATTGCTGAAGTTTACATACAGATTATTTGTACAGTCAAACCTGTGTTAGCGGTCACCTCCAAATAAAGCCACCTGTGAATAAAGTCCATTCTTTACCACACCGTGGCCAAGGCTATTTTATAAGATTATTTATAACCAAATTGCACCCGAATAAATGTCACCTCTCAATAAAGGCCACAATTTGTCTTTCCGTAGGGTGGCCCTTGTTCTAAGGTTTGACTGCATGTACATGTATATATATACATGTATTGGACATTAATATCAGTCTCATTATTTTAAGTTTTCAAAGACAAAACAATGTGAAACATATTAATGATAATCAAAATTATGATACATTAAGTACGGAGATAACCTTGGATTATAATAATGGTCAATTAAGACTATTTTATTTGTGGTCATGGTCAGTAATTGTTACGGACAACAACCATTAACTTATTTATATCATACATATTAATAGTGTAAAGTAAAATTCTGTTCTGTTCAGTTGATAAAGAATTACGTGCACAGGCAGATTATAATCCGTACTGAGTGGTTGATGTGAATTGTGATTATTGTCTATAATACTTATGGTCCGAGAGTGAATTGTGGAAATATCGGTTATGATCGAGTATGGTTAAAGATTCATCATAAGTATGGTTTTGGTTGTACAGGACATAACTGACATTCTATCATCTAATTGCAAGGGTGCTACGTCATTTGTAATAATTTATTAAACGTTAGCATTTTAATTTACCTAAATAACACATTGATCCTTTGTGAGGTCACGTGACGATAAGACCCCCCCCCCCCCTGCCCCTAAAAAGACCCCTCTAAAATATCATCAAGAGGATGAGCATTCGAGTAGAAACACAAGTTTTATATACCTCGTCGTTTTATTTAACCCACCGTTTTATAGTTATGTACTGAACTTGTTGATTTATTGTGGTGACAAATAAATTAATCTTAAAATGCATCAATGTAAAGTTTGCACATTATAAATACAATAGTCTGCCAATCCGACACGCTAGAATGCAAAAATAAATAAAACCATGCATTTTTTGTTTATTATTAGTTTCAGATACAATAATCCAAGCAAAGGATGGATTCGTATCGATATTGTCGTATTAAAAGTATCAGAAATTTTACGACATGCGCATAAAAAATTACGACCTTATACGTTAAAATAGGAACATCTTTGTGGGTTAAACGTAAAATATTACTTCCGTGCCTGGCACATAATGTAAGCTAATGGACCGTATTATTATCATGATTTGAAAGTAACAATTTAATGCGAATATCTACGACTTGACGATATATTTTCAAATATTGATAAAGAATTTAAGTGTTGCTATCAACACGGTCTGTTAGATCCCCGGTACTTATAAAACTGATATGAGGATAATCGGGTACATGCTATCATTATGATTAATTTGTTAAATGTGTATTACGATCATTTATCTGAGTAAAACATAATATAATGACAAATAGTGTTAGTAAAATAATCATAGTTTTCATGTCGCCGATGATGAGGTTTTCATGTCTATTCCTGGTTGACGACTGAGATTGTAATTGATCACTGATGATAAAACTAGTGTAGATATCTCTATAAGTAAAGCCCTTTCTGCTGCTGCTGCTGCTGCTGCTGCTACTGCTGCTGCTATCGATGATGACTGTGATATGGGTGGGGAGGCTGATGATGATGTAGTGTTAATTTTCCCTCTATCTATTTATGTTTTAGATAGATTTATCATAATTATACGACATATTATAGAACTGTATATTTTTTGTCCAATTTATTTAGCATGTGTACATTGTGTTGATTGAAAAAGTCGTCTAGCAAATAACAGTGTAATGAAGTTAATATTTCCCTAAACAGACTTATCCACGAACTATTTTAGACACACCTCGTTTGTCACTCAGTCACATATATGCACATGTATTACTTCCAACAGGTACCAAACTTTGTCATAAATCAGATTTTAATTGAAGTCAATAATATGGAAGAAAGCCTCGAACAATTTTAAAGAATATGAAATAAGTCATGTGTTTAAAAAATCACCAAAATAATTTTAGTCGAAGTTACTTTAACGTTTAACTTAATTTACCATTTATTTTAATTTTTTATGACTACTTTGTACAATTTTACAGTTCTGATTTTACAACCTCAGACAAATATTACTGATGTTGTAGCGGTGAATATATAACTTATTGCTGTTTCAAAAACACTTTAATTACTTCTTAAATTGTTCATTTCATGTTTTGATTCCATTTATTATAATTTTGATTGCTTTTGTGAAAAGTGATTTATCAAAAAACGTTGACTATTGGTTTAAACTGATCAAATCCCCAAGTACGTCGTGTTGGTCCGGATTTTATACCATACCCCTGTTTTTAAGCTAACTACCAAATTAAGTAAATAAAATATTGATTTTGACAAATCATTAAGGAATGACCGATACCAGGTAACCTTCTGTTAAATACTTTAACAAAACAATACCACTAAACGGATTCCCTTTTATTTGATGAACCGCAATTTCAATTCTAAATGTTTTAATCGAAAGTAAATGTTTTTGGATCAACCAAAATTAAGTATTAAATAATCTGGGAATTAACTCAATATTTAAGTAATAGCTGCTGAATGATTTGATCGCCATTTTGTTTGAACTTCAGATTTCTTTTAAATCACCGCAATTTTTATTTATTTAATTCGTACATACAAACATTTTCACCGATAAAACGCTTTTTTCACTGGTTTCTGTGATTGGTTTGTGAAACCCCGCCCACACGTCCAATCACGAGACGGCTACAAGCTGCTGTGCGCATGCGCGCATGTTTACAATAGTAGTAGCAGCTAATAACGTCGTAGGAAACTACAAATTGGAGCAGGATTCTTCAAACGCACGACGTTCATCGTGATTATTTTGTGTACTTTATTTTGATATAGAAAATTATCTGTAATTGATGTCTGTATTTAAGTGACATGATGCCTTATTCATTGAATAAAACTACTCGACTTCTAGCGGCGTGGAAGTATAAACGTTCATGGAATAAATTTGTGACGAAAATCACAGAAATAGGAAAAACTTGGAGACTTGCTTTTTTCTGACATTGAACTCTGTGAGACAAATTTGACTCAAATTGAGTAAATCAAAGTCAGAACAGAATAGAACAGAACAGTCATGCCATCAACGCCGACGCCAGAACAGCAAGACGGACATAGCACGTTGGATTGGAGAATGAAATTCGCTGTATCAACCATTGATAGGAACAGTATGTCACCGACGGATAGATCCCGTTCACCGTCGGTTGATAAAAGTTTAAGTGAGAAAACTTCGTCGGATGTTGATCAGGTTGTGAATGGACATATGTCACGTGACAATGACAAAGTCGCACGTGAAATAGAACTTCAGAATAGACTTGGTAACACGACAGAGGGAAAACAGAACGGTGAACGTGTTTCTGAAAATGGTGAACATTCTTTTGAAAAGCGTGTACCAGATGCAACCTTGAACCTCAACAATGACGTTAAAATTAGAACAACATCTTTCTCTGTGTCCGATATATTGGACCCTAATAAGTTCGTCGGATGCAGCACAGGCTCACAAAGAGTCTGGCATCCGTGGATGAGAGATGAAGGGGTCAGAGATTACTCCAGAACAAACCTGGACAGGGAAAAGGAGTCTTACGATTCTAAAGGTGTGTATAATATATGTTTAAACCAGACTTCCTGAAAAAACGGAATTCCCTGAAAATCGGACTTTTGGCCAAGTCCGGAAGGGGTACGGTTTGAGGGGTTTTACTATTACTGTGATTATGTACATGTATTCTGTAAGCACACGTGTTTTATCTTTTATCACAGAATCAAATTACATGTTTAGCGACATATTACCAGTTTCTGAATAACGTATCAGATGAAATCTATATTCAATTAAAAGTGAAACACTTTCTGTAGATTTTACTTTTATTGACCGTGTAAATATAGGTTGACATTTAACTTCAATTACTACTTTGAAGTTAACAAAATGTCTCCTGTAGTATTTGTTGACTTTTGCCTTTGAAAAAAAAGAATATACTTATATAGTAATTTGATAAATTTCACCTGCTGTGTTATGAATTTATAAACATGCGCATGAACATAGAATTATAATGCTGAATTCATTAAATAATATTTAAGACAGGGCGAATGTTCTGATATAATTTTGTGAAATTGAATACCAGTTGAGAATTTTCATACTTTAAGTAAATGCGTACTAATTTCTCAAATTATAAAATTTCGTATTGAACTACAAAATGTAATTCAAAAGTGCAATAATATAAAACATCAATTCATTCATTTTGTCATTATATTCTCATTTAGAGATAAAAATAAATTTTCAAATGAATACATATCTCTGTTTGAATTTAAACTGTATTTATTCGCTTCATTGAACATAAGTCTGACTAATTTTAACTCCGTAGAAAAATTAGTCAACTTCATTTACGTTTTACGAATTGTATTAAAAATGATTTACTTTCGTCAGTACGGATGCGCCTAAAATTTCATTTCATGAAAAGCCATGGAACAAAAGACCGAGCGAAATAACCGTGGATTAATTAAAAGGAATATTTTATTAAGTAAATCTTAAATGATAAAATATCTCTATGTACTGCATTGAGAATAAGACTTATACAATATGAATCATAATTCTACCTGGATTACATGTAATCTTTAATACAGTAAACAGATTTACAACATAATAATCATCATTAGCATGTTAACCTAATAAACTACTAATGTTCTTCGAAATAAAACTGTAAAATAATTATATGGTATCTTTTGTTTGATAAAACGTAACATGCATTTAAAATTTTGGTGTGAGTCAATATCGACATAAATGAATACGAGGGAAATTACGTGATGATAGAATTAATTTTAAACGTGTGATATAACACCAGATGATTATAAGTGGTGTTTATGGTGCTCACAGAGATTTTTGTTTCAGAATCATATGTACCATAATATATATATATTACATTTTTATGTTGCTATAACATGTAGTATGTATGTAATACGTGAATATTAGCGTACACAATTATAATAAAACATTAGATTATATAAGTATTATCTTAATAAAAGTTAAATTTGATTTAAAATACTGCCGTACACAAAGTTTGAGATCGACACATGTAGTTTTAATTTCACTATATACACTAGTTTCACTATAGTAATCATAAAAGTGCATAGTATATCTTTAGCCAATAAAACAAATTTATGTGAAAAGTGTTATGCATGTATTTATTTCGGTTGGAATACGTGCTCACAACATAATTAATCTTAGGATCTCATCATAACTAAATAACTTTCGAAAGAAATAAGATTTTCGAGATTTGCAAACAATCTCAAGCTTTCTAATTTAGAACCTGGATCTCAAGGACAATTTGCTGATATCACGCATATGATTTAACATTAAACTTCACCCTATGTCACTATAAACTAATGACATCAGAATACTTCATGATTAAATCCAAACTATAACATTACATATATATTACAATAACATAGGACGTAATAGAATAATTATTTTTAAGAGATTTTAAAAATGTCAAAAAGAGGGATGATTACTATAACTGGCTTCTTGTTGTTAAATACATATATGTCTATTCATGTTCTAAACTCTGCAGGATATTTTATTTCGAGTACATTAAAAAGACCTCTGTTAACTATAAACTACTGAATCTACAGCAAAATAAAACAAAAATTCAGCGCGTGTGGCGATCCTCATAACACTAATCATCCGTTTTTATTTGTACAGTATTGTAACGCAGCCAATTTAATTAATTCTAATCATCAGTGCCATATAACGGTTCCCTTGAGGACCCGCAGATTGTGACGTGATACCGATGTCTTGAAATATGACGCCGTGGTTTTAACTAAATTTCACCACATTAAATTTAACCAGACAAGGCTGAATTTCAAAATCCAGATGTCGCGCTTTTAATTTATCTGATTTTTCTATTTTACTATTAATTCGATTTAACCGAGTTATTTTTTAATTCTATTTATTATATCGCTACGTCTTTAATTAAGTTTTAACTTGTCACGAGTTGTGTGCTAAATTTACTGTAAGTTGTTTTGTGGAATCATATTTATTTAATCGACTTCACCACTTGATTTTTAGCGCCGGGTTGTTAGAAAATATTTATCGTTCCGTTCAAGAGCATTTTTCTCATTTATAATGAATTGAAAAAGTAGTAATAAGTTTGTTTTCGATGACTTTAAAGGGATACAAATAATCGACTTGTCTATGATTAGCGGTACCTTGTTTGGTTTCCTGCATTGAAGTATGTTGTTAAAGACCCATGATATAATAACCAGAGGTGGGTACCAGCTGTGAGGTACGCAGCGTACAATTAGAAAGATTCTTTAAAAATATAACCAAAAATGGTCAAGTTATGTAGTTTACTTGTCGTTGAACACGTTGTTTGAAACCTGTTATTTATTTACATTAAATATTTAATGGAAAATCGAATAATAACATTATTACCTAAGTAGCATTTAATTAGAAATATCAACAAGCAATATATTGTCATGAATAATTGACTAACCTGATCAGTGTATATAGATCAGCATATAGAGACAGTATATTAGTCGATATGATGAATGAAGAAAATGTCTCATGTGTGTAGAAATATATAGAACTTAAATCTCTCATCATCTTTTGAATGTTTTATGACAGGTTTAGATAAATGCTCTCAGTGTACAAAATCTTAATTCAATCAATATTACTTGTTTTAATCCAGACGATACATATGAAATGAATAAATTATACATTTATACTATTTTATAGCAAAAAAATATTTTTTTTTTCAACAACGATTCAGTACAATCTGGTTTATGGCAGTTTAAATAGTGTAACCAGGGATGCTTTATAATGTAATATAATGTAATATAATGTAATATAATGTAATATAATGTAATACAATGTAATATAATATAATGTAATATAATGTAATATAATGTAATATAACATCCCTGGTTTAACGTAGTTTAACGTAGTTCAACATGTTACTAATTATGAAGATTTGTTACATTTCAAATCGAAATAATGTTTATTAATTGTCTGCTCACGATATCGCAAATCAACCCGAATGTGTCGACTTTGCAAATATTAAATGTTTACAGAATGTGTCGACTTTGCACATATTAAATGTTTACAGAATTTGTCGATAACAACATTACGACCAAAGAGCTTTCACAGAATTGGTTAGATTTACCTAATATGTGAACATGTCATCCATTTAGTGTATTTATTCTTATATAATTGTGCTGTAATTTCTAATTTAATGTACATAAAGCATGAACCGTGATGTGGACACAAAGATAAATAATTGATATAAAAAACGATTTTTTCCACACATGGTAGCTATCAATGACATGCTGTAGAAAATCATATAATTCGACACGTCGGCAGTATTGTCACGTGCCCAATAATACTCTTTTTAAAGATGTAAATTTATGTAAATTGCTTTTTTACACAGATAACGGTAAACAAGATTCGTATTTGACTATTCTAATAATTCAAAATACAATTACTAGCGCCTACGTAACATACACATAAATTTATAGAGTGTAAACAGTTATAATTATAGTCTAATAAACGTCGAGTGCAGTTCTTGAAACCATTAAACAAGTAGGTTTTTCAAACGACGATGTGTACATTGTTTTCCATGTATGTACTTTGTTGTTTATATTTATTATAAATAAATAAATTTAAAAAAAAACATTAAACAGGTCACAAGTCCAGCTCACGATAACCATGCACTGCACCACGGCAGCGGCCTTGTATAAATCTTGGCAACTACGATCAATGTTTTAAAAATAAGTAACACGTGTTATATTATTTCGTCTCAGCATATAATTTTCTTTTGCGCGATAATTCACAATAATGAATATTTAATTCTTACTCATTCGAGTAAAAAGCTGATGTTTTCCTTGAACATAATGTTTTTTTTTCTTAAGCTATTTTAAGGTATTTTTTTTAACTGAGTTATTTTTAAGAAAATGTCGATAAAATGTTTCATACTTAAAGAAAAAAAAATACTAGAAAATTGCTCTGAAAAAAAAACGCTAATGTGATAGTCTTTAAAACGAATCTAATTAGACGCTAAATTTATTATACCGGAAGTTAATAGCGCCCTCTTGTGACAGTTACACGTGTTTTTCTACCCTTCATTTCACTTAATTTACACATTTTGTTTAGTCACCTGCGCGCGCATGTCTACGTCATAAAATGGCACCCGCTTCGTTTACTTCTAAGTTCACAGTTCTCCTGATTTTGATAACTGACAATAATTTTGTTTCTTCGGTGGAAAGAAAAAAATGAGAAGAATTATTTTTATGATACCAGCTTTTGTTTTACGTGTCAATTACAACTTTCAGTTTCTTAAAACTACAATGAAGTGTTACAACGAAATGTCTAGATACACAGACGATAAAATCCAAACATTTTAGAAATATATCTTTTTTTGTAATTATTTTTCTTTACTCGTGTGAAGAGAAACAAATTTTTGATTTTAATCGATACATTCAAGTGTAAAATGGGAATTTTACGCACAATTACATTTTTGGGTTGCTCTCTGGTTTGAAGAAATTAACTTCAATTAGCCAACTAGTGTAGACAATATAGAGATGGCGGAGGAAATTATGTGGTTATTTTAAAAATTGAAATACGTTAATATTTAATAGCTACATGTCGCTATAGGTGAATAATTTTGTGAAATATTTACCTGTATTGATTGCTGGTAAAATGAGCAATTTGTGCGTCAGGGGGAGATTGGTGTGTTTCGCACGTTTACGTTTAATTTAAAGAACGACAATCTATACAGGAAGTTTTTATTGACTTACATGTCTTCTCTTATTAAGAAAACTCTGATTTTATGTCGCTGGTTTTGCTACCAATTACCGTCTAACGTCAGAATTTTCTAAAGTCGTCGCGCCGAGTGTGAACGCTTCAATTGGATGTAGACGTTGACTTCCTAGATTTCCACAAGAAAATCCCCTAAAACACTTCATTATTCACCATTTTACTTACCAGCAATAAGACAAGACACTTAAAACAGAGTGGCTTAATCAATGAAAACATACCGAGAAGCCCTCGCCAAATTGCCCAAATACTTGCTATATTTGAATGTCACACACACCAAACCAAATGTATAAATAATTACACCCTGAAGCCCCATTAGGTTTCAAAGTTAAAAGTAGTTCAGTTTGATATTACAAAGTTGTCGGGAATCTTCATAAGTCTCCAGACATGCGATTTATAGCCAATGTTCGCGTTCTAATACAAAGTTTTTGTGTATGAAAAAAATGCTTCAAAATGCTATGTTTTACGCAATCGTTTTCCGGACCTTCTAACTAAACAAATATATGTACATGTACACGTAGGATTTTAAATGTGACATGTTGAGGGGTATTCCTGTTGTATCCGCCTTCGTACACTTTTTATATTACTTGTAAATAGGAGATATATGACAATTCTCGTATATCACAATCTTCACTACGAAATGGACTGAAAATCTGAGGTGCTGCATTAAAATCTTGACCTTGTACAAGACATTAAGAAACAAGTTAACGTATAAATCAGTCATGAGTTGATCTGAATTGTCTTTCCATTTTTTACGCAACAATGTTTGTTAGTCCAATAAAACACCAAAACAACATCAGTAACAAGATAGCGGCGTCTGCAACAAGCATTGAAAATGTGACGACAGCAGTTAGCAACAAGCATTGAAAATGTGACGTCAGCAGTTAGCAACAAGCATTGGAAATGTGACGTCAGCAGTTAGCAACAAGCATAAATAATGTGACGTCAGCAACAAACATAAAAAATGTGACGTCATCAAATAGTACTAACCCCACCAACACCATCATCAACAGTATCGTCATAATCATTTATCATCATCAACAATAACAACATCAACACTATAAGACAATATTACATTAATGCTCCCCTAATTATATTCATTCTATCCAACAACATGATGAAAATGAAACAAGAAATAAATTATCAACACGATAAAAATTCGAATAAAAAACTCATTCATATTAATTAAACTACTAATAAAATATGTTTATGATAAAAACACGCAATGTAACTAATTATAAAATCTTCCAATTGATTACTGGATACTAGTAAGCCAAGTTTTAGGTGAGAACATCTTTCGCTTATATTAGAACGAGCGTCTAGATTTCAATGATTTTCATTTCTCGTCATGGTACATTAAACGCTTGAAACGTGCGTGATTGGCATCAACATTTGCAGGAGAGACAAGTAACAAGCTAAGCATTGTGACACTGACACAAATAATCATTACTGAGCATTTGATAGGCTTATCATAACACGGGGCCATTTGTAAATCTATTTTCCTGAAACGTTTTCTTTCGTTCCGATCCGCCATGTTGCTAAATTAGCGCCATCGAAGTTTTCCTGTGTATCAAACAGTGAAATAACCGCTCATATGGGTTTACAGCGTTCGTAATAATATTGCTAACGATCTCAAAGTGGGTGATAGCTAATTCACCAATACTCACTTCATTTGATTGACTGATTTTGGCACTTCCGTAAATTTACGTGGCGTTATTTTTGTTGAACTGTAAGGTGCAATAACCATACCGTATTAAAATATTACCTGAATGTAAAGAAAAACAATAACATACAATAAATAGCAATTAGATGGGAAGAAATACTTTCTAGACAAAACAACAACAAAACAAAATACCCAAACCAATGGTAAAAAAGCAATACAGACGTTTCTCACACACAGTTTTCATGGAAAGACTATCTCAAAATTTGTTGCCTGACTTTTTATTGAGTAAGATTGGTGTTTATTTATTTTATTTTTTATTCTTTCAGAATCATCGAATTCTTCAAATGAGATAAAACAAACTCTGGATATATACAAAGCAGACGCTGACCAGACTCTATCAGATGATGACAACATGGACGCCTGTGATATTGACGATCTGTCGGACTCTGATCACAAATTACATCCAGACGACACGTCAAAAGGTGGGAAACCGAGACGGGCAAGGACGGCATTTACCTACGAACAATTAGTCGCTTTGGAGAATAAATTTAAAACAACAAGATATTTATCAGTTTGTGAGAGACTTAATCTAGCCTTGTCGTTAAACCTTACAGAAACACAAATAAAAATCTGGTTTCAAAACAGACGTACCAAATGGAAGAAGCAGAATCCGGGTCTTGACGTAAACAGTCCCACAATTCCACCAACCGGAAGTGGGTCAAATTTTACTGGTTCTCCGTTTGGAAGTATGTTGTACACACACGGCTTGCACCCTTATTTTCCTACGCTTGGATCGTATGGTTTACTAAAGGCAAGATCTGCCTACAGTGGACAATTACCGGTGTTCCCACAACATTTCTCACAAAATGTCTGACGTCATAAATAATGACAGAAATTGACGAACATTTACGAATTCTTAAGAACATGTGCGAAAAAAAACACGAACGTTTCAAATATATACGACAGTGTTCGTGAAAGGGAAACCTGTTTTCCATGACATTGTATGCTGTTAGATAACTATGGTGTGCTTGTTCGACGAATATGACCATTTCCTATCTTTTTGTAATAGAAATGGTGATATAAAATAAAGTTCGCTTAAAATCACGTGCTATGGTCGTGTGTCTAAGGCGACCACGTGTCACACGTGATGTAGACCACCGCATAATGCACGTGATTTTGTTTATAAATATATATATGTTATATATTTTATTTACCGTACATATATGATTTAAATCAAAATAAACTTTTTCTTGAGCAGCGCTCAAAACAAGTGGCAATATATACAGTATACAGTAATAAATACTGATAATAAAATGTGGATTGAATTTATTTGTGTCAAATTAAATAAATTCATATGAATTATATCTATATATTTGTTTCTTCACGTTTATTCATCGTTTGTACCAGACATGACATGAATGTACCAGTTCTGGGGATTGCACATTCTGAGTTTGAATATTGGTCTGCGGAATACTAGTACATGTATTCCATTTTACCAATGGAAAGGTTACATTTTGGAACGAAATTCAAGTTTAGAACCTCTCTCCCTTAGCCTCGGTCCTAAAGTGAGATGTTTTCTACACATGTATATGTTTTTACACATAATAGATGATCAGTTACAAGACAAACTCAGTGAACTCAGACAGAAGTTTCAAGGAAAATCTGTAAACAATGTTCACCTGACCAATAATGTCAGAGGCTTCATTTCTAATTTAATCATTTCGTAAAATAATCCGCATCAAAAAGACACTTCTATAATTTCATAAAAATGAACAGGTTTGATTGTTCGAATGATTCAAGTTTACAACATTAATTTATTCGATATATTGACAATGTAATTTTACTGACTTGTATTCATTCGCCTGTACCAAAACTTAACTGGCCATTTTGTCGTCAATTAACATGCAATTGAGAAACAGTCTTAAGCATCATGATCGTTATACACGTTTATCTACGCTGAAATGAAGTTATACACGACAATATTATATCAATATCCAAAATGGCGATACACATTACATACAATTATAGTCCAACCTGTTCTAGCGGTCACTTCAGAATAAAGATAATCATGTCAATAGACCTCCGAATAAAGGCCACCTGTCAATAAAGATGATATTTTGTATTTCCCAAAGATGGCATTTGTTCAGAGGAATGACTGTAGATTCATACCGATATCACTATTAATCAAGCCGATATCAATATAGTACTTACCGATATCAATATAGTACTTATCGATATCTATTTTATATCTACCGATACCAAATTCATACATATCGATACTAATATCATACATACCGATATCATTATCTCAACCGATATCGCTGGTGTTCATTTTATGCATAATCCATCGCATTTCATTACATTGTTATGTTTCACTGAGCCTTCCTCGTATAAAAGCCTGCTTCAAATTATACGGGGTTCTATCTAAAATATCAGCCCAAACTGTTCTAAATGTTTAATGAACAATTTCGTCTTATGAAACAAAATTGCAAAGCAAAGTCGTAAAATAATATTTACTGAACCATGAAATAAGAGGAACACCGCATGTCATGTTAATTTGAGTTCAAATGTAGCAGAAAGAGTTTTAATACGTATCTCATATTCATAAAACCAAATACTGTGTTTTTCTTGGCGTTTTGTTCAAAAGAACACGCAACTAAACACATGTAAAAAATGAGCGATGTTTAAGGCTTAAACGTGATGCTAATTTAGCGAAACACAACTATTTACTTACACCACCCCGCAATTACAGTTTAGAAGTATATGTCGCAGTAAAACAGGGTTCCTATTAATTTTCAGACTCTAAACCCATTAATATTGTCGAAATGAAATCGAGCGAAAATAGTAATTTCTGGAAGACGTGTATTTCCGCTCCATGCACGGAACTTAACAAGTTATTAGCAACAGTAAAAACAAGAGAAACACCAAGGTTTTGTTTGTTCATCAGTGTTTTACGTGTTTCACTGACAACTGAAAACATAAGAGACATAATTAATCAAATCTGGAACACATAAGCCATATTTTGTACCTCTATCATTCCTATCTATTTATTTAAACTTACGTTTATGAATAAACTATGAAACTTCATATTTGAGCTGGGAGTAAAGGAAAACGTAGCTTGGTCGAAAAACACTCAAATCGAATGTCAAAACTGTTAGTTAGAGACGAACCCCGGGCGAGGCTCACACTGTTCATGACAAATTTGATTGAATATGTTATATCCTATGTTACATTGTCCTCTATCTCAGAATTTTGCGGGATAACTTGGCAGTAGCTTACGGATAGAAGGTTACGATCTAAATGAAGTCCATGGAAGCTGATTGGGGTAACTACCAGCCATGATATAACTAACTAATGTTGAAATTGAGAGATGTGTGAAATTAGCGGATATGTGACAGGATATGAAGGGTGGAGTTGGTATGGAACATTCCGGCATTTAAGACTCAAGATTCCGAAGCTGACAGGCCGTCTTATAATACACTACACGATCGTTTTCGACCTATAATAACAATATCATAAGACACTACATAGAAACTTGTTTATGTTTGCTTTTTAATGATATTGTGATCGAATGGTTGAGGACGCTGACTTCAAATCACTGTAATCTCTCACTGATAGAGGGCCGACCATGTCTCTTCATGTGAGAAAGTAGGCAGTTGCTTACGGAGGATGGGAGTCTAGTACTGATTCTTCTCAGGAACGATGTTTAGATGAACTGTCTGCCGCATATGACTCTGACTGTTGAGAAGGGGCGTAAAACTCAAATGAACAAACAAACAAACAAACAAACTGTAGTATTGCTTTACGATAAAACAATCGTTAATCTAAGCCTAGCTGAGATTGGATAAAAGTCGACAGAATTATACCAGCATCAAACTTGAACTGCTGCTGAAATTTACGATAATTTAACATAATTATCAATCGTTCATGCATTCATATCTTCTCGTTATCCAAATTAATCCTATTGCAATACTTTATCAGATCAATGGAAAGATCCTTTAACAATACCAAATCACAATATTGAACCCTTAATAACACTATCTAAGCCCACAGTCAGACAAATTGCCTCGATATAGTGTATCCCAGAGGAGCGCGGATGACAATATTAGAGGCCAACCCCTATTTTCAGTAAGTGACAATTAAGTCGTATCTGACAGAGGCACTCCGAATATCGCGTCACGATCGCTGTCCGAAACATTGAGATATTTAACGTCCGATTTAATCCTTAGTCTTGGGTAAACAAGCCATAAGGGAGACTATTATATCCCTAAATTAGGGGCACTGTAACTGATCCCTAGTAAAAAATACTGCCCATCTGTTCCTATTGTTGACGCCTTTCAGGATGCATTGTGTATTTCTATTATAAATCAAGACTTAAGTTAATAATTGGGTATGAGTACAGTTTATACGAAGAGCTATGCAGAGCAGGTTTTTTTTGTATTTTTACTATTTACTCCTTTTTAAAATTTTCAAAAAATAAAAATGTGACTAAAGCTCACAAATCACTTACAATTTCATTAATTCTAATATTTCAGTCATTGCATATCTTTATCTAGTGTCTTATTCTAGTATCTTTATTAAGTGCTACATACTTCTGAAAATTACAATGCGACGTAAAACTTAACTGAGTGTAAATTTATGAACATGAGTCTTAATATGAACTTTTTGTTGAGGACACAAGACCATTTTAATGTAGTTCATGTATTTTGGTGCCGATTCTAGAAGAATAATTGCGATCTGACTCAAAAGGAAATGTTGATAATAACGTGTGAGATTAATCTCGGATTGTACAACTGAACATAGTACCAAATCTTACTAGCTTACTGTATCGTAAAAGATGCCATAAGTATTTAAGTTTTAATAATTTCATGTACATTCTCTGTCCGTCTATTTTCACAACTGTTCACATGTCAGACACGCATCCAAATGACGCGTTCACAGGATACTGTATCAATAGTTGTGGTCTGTCGATCTCATATATAAAATTTATATGGGAAACTACGTGAATATCACTCTTATTGGACCTTTGAGAACACATGCATGTTTGCGTTCATTTAGGACTATTGCTTCTAAAATATATGACTTCTGCTTGGTATGTACACGAGCCTGCATGTAAACATGCGACTTGATAAAAAGGTGGAGATTCTTAGCAATCGCATGTAAGTTGACAATTGTAAGACAATATAAGTTTATCTTAGCTTCAGTACTGATGTTTATTTGAGGTTTTATTGTGGACCACTTAGTAATTTTCATTTCTCAAAGTCTCTTTTGATATGCGCGTATTAAAGACCCGAACATAACGTTATCTAATCAAGTTCTAGCTAAGATCGAACGGGAAAGCAAGAGTTTCAGTAGACCAAGTAATAGAACTTTGAAAGTTCCTATTGTACCACTGAGAAGACCGCATCGTTGATAAAAATATCTACACGTGTGGTCTAAATGACAATGAAATGATCTTTAATAGTACAGTATATACAGAATAAAGAAATGTATATTCGGCTGATGTATAATACTTCTTATCACCGTGAATCAATATACAATAAATACAAACATACATGCAAACAATCAACATATCTATAAAATATAAATAGTGTTTACGACAATTTCGAAGAACTCTTTGACGGAGCTGTTAACTTAATGGACTTTGGAGTGAACAATGATTTGAAGTTGTCTGGTTTCCCATTTGACAAGATAAGAGATTACGATACTGAATTCAAACTAAGAAGTATTGAGGCCCATAAAAATGTGATGTCCAAACAGACAACAAATAACACGAGGTGTTTGTAACTGCTCATTCCTCATTCCTTTAAGTTCTCTTACAAATCTGGAGAGAACTCCCTTTAATTTTCATTAATTGTTTTACCACTTATGATGAAATCACTTGTACCGACATTGTTTGTTTCATCACTTAGCATATGAAATCACTCTCAAAACGTCCTGGTCTGAAAACAATCAGCGGCCAAATTCAAGTTTTCGCACTGTACTACGTTAGGGGACCGTATATGGAAACACGTTGAAGTGATCCTTATACGATAAGCTTTAATTACATTGCTGCCTACCATCCTAAATACTTTATTAACAGAACTGATATCATAATAATCACGGACGGACGCAAATTACTTGTAAGTGTGCCATTGTCACATTCGCGACCCGACAATGTGTTGGACAAGACGGTGATCTCATGTCTGATACAAGTTCACGAATTAATAGCACATTAAAATGACAAGAGTGGGTTTAATTATTCGCTCTAAGTTCGGAAGATATCAAAATATCAGAAAAAATAAAGTTCAGACATTAATTGTAATGGATTTATTTAAATTATCAGAAAGAAATAAGAAAAAGACGCGAACTCAACTGTAGAAATGACATGATAATTGTGAATTGATAATAGCTGGAATATTTATCTTTTTTATCATCAAAATATAAAATAAAAATCATAATTTATTGTCGCTACAAGCTTTCCTCTACATAATAAGTCATCATTACTTCTAAATGACAGATCAAACGTGCGATGTTGACGATGATCGTCCCTAGATTGTATCAGCTAATCAAAATACATCAAAGACGTAAACGCCGTGCGTCTTCGGCAATTTCCGCTAATTTCCGTGAAACTGAAAAAGAAGTTTTTATACACGTGTAAACACATCTCAATGAAATTTGTTCGAAGCACGTGAGAAACATTAAGTTTAATTCACAATGAGCAATGTAGAGGTTTGTGGAAGTTTTTTAATAAAATAGAAAACTGCATGCACAAATAATGCCATGGATTTGGAATTCATACAAAGTTGTGTTTTAGTTGATAGCCTGACATTGTGAATACGGGTTTATTGTGCAATGGTAAAGTTCATTGCTCAAACGTGTACCTTATTGTTAGCATAAGAAATAACAGATACAAATTTCAATCATCTGTATTCTAACCAAAGACCGTTGAATATCATCCACGTCTCCTCGAATGCAACAAGAACTACGTCTTTCCGTAGACTGTTAAACTTTTACACCACTGCGACAAAACCAGTCCCTCGAGAGTCGCGACGTCACTGACCCTAATGATAGCTGAGTAACAAATAGATGGGTGCAAATGGCCCAGTCAGCCATGTTTTATCGTTGAGTAAAACGCGTGCTGGTTTTCAAAGCTAGATGCAAAAATACTGATCGTGATAGAATGTAAGAGAAATAAGATGTGTACGTCTCTCAGGTCGGTTAAAAAGAGGTAGAATTTGAAAACATGGTAATGCTTTAAGACAACAAGGAACCTAATAAGTGTCCATCAATAAACGTTTTGTGAGTTTTCATAAACAATAAAGGAGAATTGACACTTTCTTAAATGAACAAAACCGAGGAACATCATAAATCATTAGATTTAAGAATATAGTTGATATATAGAACATTATCTAGAATTATCTTCAGGTAAGAAAGAAAATTAGATCGTACATGTACATTGTCATGATATTTCGTGATAATCCGTCAAAATATAAATAAAACCCTGTCGAGAGTAATGTTCCGGACCGGTACGGGATGGGACGGAAAGCTATTAGACCATCGTTAAGTTCACGACAAAACGACTAATTGAGTTATAAAAGGATGGTAGTGATCCTCATATGGCTCGTTAGATGAGGTAAATTCGGTTTCCACGATGGGTCTCGCTAGTACATATCATGAGGTATCAACTAAACGCTCGAGTCAAACGTTTAATAATAACATCATTTTTATGACTATCAAAATAGAAAAATCTAACTCAATTTATTTTGTAATGAAAATATTTAGCGATGTTTTCATAAATCAAATTATATATTCATGAGTTTAAATTGATCTGTTTCACGCATGCTTAACTTCGGTTGAAGATATCTCCACATAAATTTATGATTATCTAAAGTTTACAAACGCGATTCGAATTATTTGAACGTTACATTCGGGTAGAAACAGTTTTTACCGTAATGTGGATAATTCTCGCCTTTAATTATGTAGATCGAATCGTCATTAATCTGGCGCCATTTTATGACTGCCAACTAGCAGTAACTCACAAATGAATTCTTCGTTCTAAAACCATTTACTTCTCGTGCGCACGAGTTTAATTTACGTAACAGAAATTCGTCACAATTTTATGAATATTTGATGTTAATATTTTACTGTCATCACGATGAACAAAGGTCATTTCTGCGACACTCTTGACACAGTCAGAAATCGGTTAAAAATCCATTTTGGTAATTGCATCAAAATCATGAGCACGTGGTTTTTGAAGACATAAACTCGTCTGTTACTTGATAAGATCGGACATAATATATGCATATTAATTGAGTTGTCACCTCGCAATTCAACTTTAATTCACCGTCGTTATGTTAGAATAAAAAATTAGGGTCATGGCAAAGTTGACGTGATATGAATTTTTTACGCTCATAATATATTTTTTAATTGAACATCTCATAACACGGATATTTAAAGACAAACTAATATAATGTATTTCCAATATGTTATTCGACTGAATGATCAATTATTATCCGTTATTATACTGATTAGATAACCCGCCCGTTTTATACTTTCTTTGTGATAGAGACATCGTTTATACCAATACCATTTAAGTTCAAAGAATGACCTTGACACTGAAGCCCAGAATTTGACTATATGATGCTCTAAAAGCATTTGAATTGATTTTGGAATTGGCCTTTTTTATGAGGGGGGCAGTAACATGAACACATTAGATTGATCACTCATTTATAACTAGCGTTCAGTTTCCAAAAAACTTAACATTTACTCATTTAGCAAAGTTTAATACGTATTGACAAAGTTGGAAATAAATAAAATTATAAAAAAAGATTATTATTGACGGAAGTAGATAGAAATTGAGATAAGAGATTTAGGATTGAAGCAACTTAATATATCAGGAAACATTTTCACAGAACCACTAAACTTTAGATTTAAGTCGACTATTCCATTTTTTGTTAAATAATACAAGAGCAGCCTTATTGTTCGCCGTTCACCGATCCCGTAACCAAGCTGATCGTTGGGGGCACTGCTGATGACCGCTTAACATGTCCCCTCCATCTGTTCCGGTCTCCCGTGGCTCTCTGGGATACGCTGAAGCCCAGGCCTATGTACTTATAATTGATGATAGTTTATAGTTTATTTGATCAATAATCTCTCGATACAAATATGAAACATGAATATCTCTCTATATATTATGTATATTCAAATAGAAGTGTACAAGGTTAGTAAAAGTATGCTATATGTAGTTAGTTGTGTACAAAACATACAATCAATGTCTGACAATAATAATTCCATCTTTATCTAAAGGATGTGATCACCATAGGTAAATACTAAATACACATGTACAAAACATTGGACTTATTATTAACTAGTAGGTGTTAGAAAAAATCTAACAAACAATTATGCGTTTTTTTACTTTATTACAAATAATTATAATTAAACATATAATCAAATTTCAATAAATGCATAGCGAAATAATAATAATTGGATAGTGGTAGGGAGTAAAACACAAATATGAGATAATTCTGTAGTTTGAGAAAAAGCTCGATCAAGATATATTGTAAAATAGAAATTTAGTGTTAGAGCCTTTTAGCACTTAGCATCCTAGCTGTTGAATGTTACGGTAGTATCACAATGCGTCTTTTATCGTTATACACAAAATCGTAATTAAGAAATATGGAGTGCAGTGTCTTTTATTAAGAAATTTGGAGTGCAGTGCCTTAAATTAAGAAATATGGAAGACAACCCTTTAACTCACAAATGGACCCTGATTCCTTTAAGGGTAGTGTACCCTTCATTATCCTTATGATTCACTTTTGTGTATTTGTGTATACATGTACTTACAAGTTCTCCAAAGGTTCCCGTATCCATTTCTGTCTTTAATCATACACTTGTCAAAATAAGCTTACCAACGTTTCATAAAAAGCTCGTTTGCCCCCAAAATGTAAATAAAATTGGTGTTAACATTTTTAAGTCAACTTTTAAAGTGTTTTTGTTTGAACAAGTACACAGAAGCAAGTTAACTGGTGTCAGAAGAAGATTGCGAGTTTTTGTCGTACTATGTTTATGTTGAACAATTGGATTTAGTTTCTAGTTTTGTCTCTCCTAATCCTGTTTGTCCAAAATCCTGACACTTTTCAAGACGCTTCGGCAATCTCCACTCTGATTAAATCATTCCTAATGACTTATCTGGTGAGATTTCCGTCTGTGACGGTGTTCAATACGTTTTACCGTGCTAATATGTCGGATTAGAGTAATATTTCTGAAACAACTCACTGCGCATGCGCTAATTCTGAGAGGTTACATTCGGAAACTTTCTGTGTTCACAGAATATTGAGGTCGGTTACTCCGGGAACGCAGAGACTTCCGGTATTCTTTATAATTGAAGTGGGTCCCTAATTCCGTTAAGATTTAAAGCTAGCACATGGTCTTCATTGCAAAATATTATTTAGTTCGGCTGTCTGGCACCTTTCGTCGACAGAGTATGAAGAACATGGCAGGAGTCCAACCGGAAAACTTCAGTCGACACAGCGTTTGATATTGAGAAATCACAAATAAAATTATGAAAATACACTTATCGCAATGATACCTTTTATCTACAAGCGAATGTAACTGGTTGTATCGTAGATTTTGATCTTGAAATAAAAATACCATTTAACCTTTACATTGTACGTCAAACCTTCGTACATGCTGCCGAGCTGTCGAACTTTGACGACAATTTTAGTTGGAAGATAGTTATGAAGTTGAAGTGCAACCTTCTAGCATTTATTTTCAGATCTTTTTTGCAAGCTATCGAAAAGAAATGCCGAGACGTTATAAAGCGGGCTGCTGTTTTTATGTTTAGGAAATGATCAATAATTTTAAGACCTGGGCAAAGTGGACTTCCTACTTCAGTGTTTGCATTTAAAGAAATTTAAAGACATGTTAATATTGTATCAAATATTTAATCTTACATGAATGGTCCGAGAAGGGAACCCTGTCGGATACCAGTAGTTATAGCAGACACAGAGAGAAAAATATATATTGTCTAGAAGACAAATACTATAAAACAATAGTAAAAGCGGACTTTTAAAAACTGTATCGAGTTCACCAAGAAGACCAGCTTGCCAGATACGATCACAAGCCTTCTAGACGTCACAGAACATGTCTCGAACTTCCTTGCCATCGTCCTGAGCCTGACACGTTTTTTTTAAAATATAAATATGCAAATATATTCATAAGTTTATCACCTTTAATGACACCAGATTGATAAGTAGTTAACCAGATGCTTACAATGAGATGATTTTAGACTTTTATAAACACAATTCTTCATTAATTTCTTTATACAACTCAACAAAGAAAGCGTTCTATGGGTCTGGGTTGCTTAAATATAAATACATGTACATGTATATTTCTAGGGTAGTTGGGACGTTACAGAAAGCGTAGAAAGTTCAGAAAACCTATCTATGTTATAGTGTCATGTAATTCAGTCAAAGACATCAAATCTCAATGCCTTAAAGTTCATGAAATAAAAGAGTCGAAGTAACTATAAGATGTTAGATAGAGGATGGTTCCTGCAAGAATACCATTGTGGGAAATATCCAGCAAAGTGGTCTCTTGAAATAAAATAAGTATTTTTTGTATGTATATATTGTATATATGTATGCTTGAAGTCGATGTACTATGTACTAGACGGGATAAAGATAGTGTTCTGTTCTGTTAGGATTTGCTTTAAAATGCGTTTACTAATTTCAAAGAATCTGATAGAAAAAGGAAACATGGTTGTTTTCTGTAAATGAATGAAATTACAGAATGTAAACTTTGTATCTAAATGTCTAGTCCGAGGAGATGTACGGATGTAATTTATAATGGATCCAGGGATACTTGGACCATGGAAACCATGGAAAGGTTAGATAAGATCTAGGATTGTAAATATGTTTTTATTTTTTTTGTATTAATTTAATTGATTGGTCAAATATGATAAAAATGAACCGCACATAGATATTTTTTTAAATTGACTTGATGTTGCTGAGATCATATTGCTGATGTTAAAAACACATGTGTAGTCTGTTGTTATTGAAATACTAAACTAAGTGTTGATACTGTCGTATACAGGCAGGTCTTATAATTGTTGAATGGGCCACGGTTTAGTTTGAATTTTTCGAGCCCTTTTATTTCAGTCGCATTTCGTTACAATAAAACAACAAAATGGACGAAAAGCAGCGAGCGTCATACACGAAAAGCTGGAGTGAAAATTCAAACAACACATTTGTTATATACATGTATCTAATAACCAGAATAAAGTATGCTAATAAGTCCGGTCGGTACGTCATTTAGCCACCGGCATCCGGATGTCATTTTCCTAAAACCGGAAGTTGATTTATATAACCGTACGGACGACCTACACCTGCTCGGTGAAAACATTGATGAAGTTAAAGCCACACTACCGAGTAGGATTAGTGAGTGACTTGTGGCGAGAAACAATAACATGTCCCAGACAGCTGCCTAGTTAAGAATGTAGAATTCGATTTTTTAATTGACATGTTAAAAGCCTTCAGCTTCGTTCGTCACTGGTCGCGATCAGAGTATTTGAATTTAATATGTAGCTAATTGGAGTATTTAAACAGTCAATTATCAAAATAACTCTAAACACTTAATGGAGATCTAATCTTTAAAATAAAGCATGTAGTTCAACCATTTGAACTGCTAATGACTTTTAATCGGATAATGACAAGCCTCACTTCACTTTAAAATATCGAGCCCCGACGATTTCGACAGAGATAGTTGTCACCACAGAGTGGTAATGACGACTCTTTTCATCTCAGTAAATCAACGTGATTCTAAGTAGTATTAAAATCCTTCATCAAAGTTGGAGATGTTTTATACATTTAAATTGTAATAAAACTACAAATGTATTTATAAACAAGTAAACATTGCGTCGCAACGAACAGAGCTTCATTATTCGTTAAAAGCACGTTAACCCCTCCATAGTTTGTTTCAAATATAATTTAAATAAAGAAATAAATAATGACATAATGATCATCTAGTCTTTACTCTACTATTTCTCAAACAACGACAGAATATTGTTGAACATTTGCAACTGTATAAAAGTTTAACACAAAAATACAAGACTCCAAAACAAAGGGATCTGTAACCATGGAAACAATATTAAACAATGCCACATTCAGTGTGCTGCTATGACGTCATCAAATACAGTCAAACCTGAGAAAAGGGTCACCCGTATTTTACGGTCATAATGGACCGGTAATCTTCAGAATATAGGTCAACTAAACATAGAGATTAATTTTCTTCTGTTCCTTGGGGTCACAGTTAACATGGTTGACTTTAATGTACATCGATGAACCTGAGCACCAGACTTTAAAAAACCTTCAGTAGACAACATATTTATTTCTATGGACAATGTTGCTACTTTTATCAGACAAAAATCAGAAAACAACAATCATTATGACTCTAAAGCCATATCATATAAACACCCGTTTAGCTACCAGCGCGTAACGCACAAAAATATCTGCTGGAAAATGTTTGTCAAAATATTCAACGTTATCAAAGCTATTATTATTATGGTTTCTTAATATCAGAAAACCACGTGACCCATTATAACCCCACCCACTTTGAAATTTAGATATAATTAAGTCACTTAATTTCATTTAGATCTTACAAACAGCGGCGCCCTTTGCATTACTTCTCTTGGTATCACGTGACATGCCCTAGCGGATTCTAGGAGCTACCAGTACCTTGGGTCAGTTTAAGCTTGTATTTATGCGCTATATACGTTAATAATATGTAAATCACAACTAGTGACAGAATGAAATTTAACACATGCTATCAGGGTACGCATCAGCTTAACCATCACCAGTGGCAACAACTTAATATGAAACACTTCATTCAAGAAAAAATGGTAAATCATGGATAAGAATTTCCGCTTAATCTACTTGTCAAGTAGAAGGAACAATTCTTGCCACTTATTGAGTTTGTTAAACAAAGACTAACAATAATTAGTAAAAGAAAATCTTACCAAAAAACGTAAAACAAAAATTCACAGTAAAAAGTAAAACAAAGTCTTACTGTTTATCGTAAAAGAAAATCGTACAAAAATCGTAAAATTAAATATTACAAAAATGTTAAAATCTCAATGGTTCAAATGTGGCCTGCTTCGCTGCTTCCATGGAGAATGTAAGATATACAGACCTTGGTATCGTGAGTGGACCACATATAAGACAAGTCATACCCAACACTGATTATAAAAGTGAAAGAAGTTGACGGTCACTTGTGAAGAACAAGGTAAGTTCTGATACTGAATCCTGAAATATTAATTAGATTAAGTCCCCGTCGTGTTATAACGGAACTTTTGTTGCCGAAGACCAGCCAGAATCCCCGATGAATTATAACAAAATATTTTCTTTTCAATGGAGCAATCTTTCCAAAGCAAATACTTAATATAAAGTGTTGGCCGCGTAAACATTTTGTTTCGACTTGATATAAGATTATGTCACAGGAACTCTCTAGCCAAGAGATTTCAAACAACATCACCGAACTTTAACCATACATCCAAAGGATAAGAATGTTCAAACATTGAACTCATGTTTGTTTATATTGTGTTAATCACTTTCTTAGAAGTATCTTAGCCCACAGGCAGAAATATTGGTCCTGTGGTGGGAAAACTGTAACAAATTCTACCTAAAAGAACACATTAACCCATAATTACCTTCAATGAAAAAAATGTCTACATTTATCAGTTGAACTGAATCGAATCTTTCATTTAATTATGGGTTAAGTTATGTTGTTTTAATAGAATTTATCACAATTTTAGTCTTTGTCAAGTACGGAGAGCTGACGACCACGTTATAACTAGTACTGAAGGGTTACCGTACTGATATATTACATTCTTAGTATCATTATGTATATTGTATTATACTTTTCTAATATTCCTTTAAACTTTATAACCAAATTAATGTTCAATCTGATAGTATATATCCTTAACTTAATGTCTTAATTGATTCCTTGTTATTTTATATAAATACAGTTTTGAATTCAATAAACTCATGTGAACAAGTGTGAAACTTTAATATTTATCAGAACATTCAGATAAAGTTGTTATTAATGAAATTTTTATTCATCATAATGTTACTCTTCTTCTAGATTTCCCCTGCTAAGTATATTTAATTCTACGGAGGTATCTAATGATTATTTCTTTATTAATAGAGTTTGTTAAATGTTTTTTCTTGTTTTTATAAAGATAATTTAATGTTTTGGTTGACTTTCTTTTTCTTTTTTCTACTTGTCTTCGGAAAAAATACATGTATTCGAAATTGGGCGAGATACAGCTCTTACATTATTCATTTGTTAATATTGATGATGTTAAGTAATCTATTGGTTTATTCTAATATAGTGGTAATATATATCTATCATCTTGAACCAATTATAACATCCTTTTATGTATATGTGTTCAGTGATTATTTCTGATCAAAACAAGTCTGTATGACTTTATACATGTTATAATCTGAATAAACTTTAAACTTGACTTCTGCTGTATGCATTGTTATGTGAACAGAGGTATAATAAAACATGTGCCTCCTCTAGGTCTCCATCATGCAGTCTCTCAATTTGTTGTACAATGTTCTACGGACTAACCTAACCAATTAACACGATGCATTTATATACGTAAAATTAATTTCAGTCCATTATTTTTTTCTGTAAATATATTTCAATTTGTTGATTTGAGAGTAGGTGTATCGAGTTTAAAACAATGTATAATTTACCTGGTACGTGCCTACATGACCGAAGGGAAAAAACTTGTGCAGACCTACACACGAAACTAACAGAATTATCTTTCGTGATATGAAAGATAAAATGCAACGAATGCATGAGACTTTATTTTTTTAAACTTTTTAGTAGTTTACCATTTTATCTTAAAACAATTTCAAGATTTGCATGAAAGCTATCTGACACTGACTGTACGCTGATACACACGAGTGTCACTCCCATGTAACTTTTGTTGATAATATGTTAATGATAATAAAATACAAAATGCATACTAGCTAGTACTTTATTTTTAAGTAATTTATGTTCAAAATAATTTGAGCGTGTATTGTTCTCTTTTGAGATATTTTTTAAAATCACTTCATGGTTATAATCGTTGTTCAAATATAGATAAACTGTTATTTAAACAAATATATTGTCACAACCAGATCCGCTAATACTTGACATGTTTGCCTAATACTTTGCACAATTTCATTTTTACATACATTTAAAATACACAGTCTGAAGAGAGACTTCCTAGTCGTTTAAATTTATAAATGAAATATATATTTAGTGAAAAAAAACGGAAAATGTGTTACTCAGGCAAAAATGGATATCTTTGGTATTAATACTATTTAATATTGTCACTGACAGAAAGCAGTGAAATGAGACAGGACTTGTAAATCTATGGCGACATAATTAATTGAACATTGCTATAATCTCTTTGAAGTCTAATTACCGTCAATTTAAACCAAAAAACTGACACTTCCCCGAATGAATATTACATAATGTGTTGTTATGCTGATTAAGGGCGATACATCAATGGGGCCATAATGATTATTAACATTATTGATATATGAGGATTATACCATTTAGAGATATTGTCAGACTAAACTATGATTTTATTTGATAAAGAATACCTTTTTGCGTGGAGATTATTTTAATTAAGATAATTAGTCAAAATAATGATGATTACGATATTTGTATTTATTTGAACTTCATTAAGACAAAAAACATGTGGATGACGGTAACACTACTATATACATCATGAACATACACACGTGACAATGACATTGGTACAGTACAACCTCTCCAGAGTGGCCCTCTCGTGATAAACAAACTCCCATCAACAACAGTATGCTTTTTCCCCACTGCACGATTTAAGTCGTACGTGAATAGATTCATTTATGAAGTCTTATCAGGTAAGATGTTTTGTTACGATATCTTGTTTTCACCATTTAATTATCAAAGGTTTTATCAAATCTAGAAGCTCATATAGAATACATTGCATTATGTATAGTCAAACCTGTGTTAGCGGCCACCTCCGAATAAATCCATTCTGGGAATAAAGGCCATTCTTCTTATTAACCGTCATTGACTATCGAGAAATAACGGAAAATTACGAAGACTCACGGTAATTGCCGATGACTAGCTTGAATGCATCGGGTTGGTAAGTCACTAGGCCTGTGTGTTTTCTCATCTGTTTGTTACCAAATGTGTTACATATAGTTAATTATGTATAAACTTATTTAATTGTTTTATGAATACAATCAGAAGTAGATTGTACATGTATCCATAGATTGTACATGATAAATTAGCAAACAGGTGTTAACTCAGAAATAAATGGATGGATGAATGTTGACAATTACTGTCTTGCTTAGCATCTTATAAGTAAAGATTTCGTGATGGAATAAACAGTATCGGAAAGTTACTTATCAACTATGTATTGTATTAATAAACAAAACTTCGGGACGCGTTTGAAATGTTTCGCTATTTGTATATTGTCTCTCTATACTGGATGCTTAGTTCTAGTTTTTATAAAATCGAATGATTGGAAGACTGATATAATCGTAAGTATAATAATGACATTTCTCTTTCATTATCGTAGTAGAATTGAAAGCTAGAAATCTGGAGTAAGGATATTGTCGTTCTCGTGCCAAAGGTGATGTAAATATTGCAAATAATTTTAGAGTTATAACTATAACACACAGTATGTTTTATGCCAAATGAACTTTGAAACTTGAAACTGCTGAATGTTGTTTAGGACATTGAAGAGAAATTGCTCGTGTTCTTACTACAATATACAATGTAGTATAAATCATGTATTTTTATCATAAAATAATATCCGTCTCCAGCAAGTAAAATTAATGCTAGTGTTGGAGGATGAAACAGTAGAATAATATTATAATTATGTTCTGCATTAAGGATTTTCTTTAAAGCATTCATACGATAAATGGTTAACAACAATAAATCTGTATCTATTTGGTTTTGAAAACGCACTCAGTTTACTTTTATCATGAAAATGTATTCAGTGTTGACCAGATGTTGGCATGTTGTCATACATGTACATGACATTGTATATTTAGTCTTAAATGTATTCTAAAAGCATCACATGTTCAGATGTTTCAGGACTACCATTGTATTGTATGTCCTCACTTAATATAAAAACTTGTTGATTATACATACAGAACATTGTACAATGGTGCAAGTTTTTGTTCCAGTGCAAAATGTCCGTCGTCGTACAATATGGAATACTTTTTTGCGGCAGTGCAAAATCGCAACTTTTTGCACCGAAGCAGATTACTGATAGTGCCCGAAATATCCGCAATGATCATCACGTGATGTAAACAAAACAGAAATAGAGCAAGCTCGATAAACAACGATGGAAATGCATCTGCCCATTTGTCAATAAACGAACCGAGAAATGATGACTTAATTGGTCCGACATAGATGGTCACTTTATGGTTCGATATAGATGGTTACTTTATAGTTGAAAATCTATATTTTGGACCGTTATACCAGTTTTTTACGACAACGTACCCTCAGACAACGGAGTATAATATTTTTTGAGACTTTATTTGAATGTTTTAAATTCATTCTAGCAGATATTACAACGTCTAATACATCGAGGTGATAGTTCCCCTAATTTTAATTTTAGGGTGGAAACAGGGATTCATGAGACACAAACGGCTTGTCCTTTTGATCGAGTAGATGATACTATGGTGGCTGATTTATGCCATGTCATATTTTCGATTTTTTAGCTACAACAATGCGAAAATGCAACAATGCAAAGATACGACAAAGTTGACTTTGTCGTATTTTCGCCTTTTCGCTTTGTTGTAAATAAGACATGACATAAATAAGCTACCATATTTAGTTTCGGGATCAGTTAAATCAAAATAACAAATTAATGTGATCTGAAACTTGGCACATCCTGATAAAAATGTTACTCATAAGCAACATTCTAGTATTGATTTGCCGGATGCGATTTTGCGCCGTTCAAACGTTTTAAGATAGCACATGTGTATATAAAAAGTTCTCTATCGTCTCAAGGTGGTTGTGTTGTTATCTCATGGTACGTACACCTAGCTTGTAGCGATACTGATGATGTTCTGATTAGTGTGAGCAGTGCCTGCTGCATTGTTGTATGCTTGATATTAGTATATATCCACATGAGTGTGTTCGTGAGTTCACAACCGGTGATTTAACTCGATGTGGTTCCCTGCGTTACTTATAGAAGGGAGGCAACTCTCAGATGATGCCTATAAATTATTGACAATGGTTGTTTCCCTTTTCTGCTGCTCTAATTCAACGATGACGCCTTCGTATCTTTTGGATTTATCCTTCTTTGTAAAATAAGACATTAAATTTGGAGGCTTTAACCTAAAATACGCTCCATTCTTATAATACTCAAACCAGATAGTTATCTTGATGCACCAACGTTTCAAGAAAAATAAATGATAGTATATTTGATTAATTAAAGATACAAATAATTATACATGTATATACATTTCAGAAAAGTGGCGCGAACTCGGAACAAGCATATAAGTCGCCGCCGGAAGACCAGTATAGAAATGATGTTACCGTGGTTACAGCCTACTTTGATATAGGATCGTTCCAAAAGGGAAGTCAGGGGAAAATATTCACCAACTCAACATATTTCAAATGGACCCAAACGTTTCAATATCTTAAAAATCCCCTGGTAGTTTATACGGATTCAGAAAAATTCATACTACACATGCAGGCTGTTCGGAAAGATTTACAGGAAATGACTAAAATATTTGTTATAGATAGAACATCATCATGGGCTTTCAAAAATATCAACAGGATCAAAGATATTTACAGTTCCAAAGATTACCCGAAGCACTATCCGAATACTGTTATACCCGAGTACGCATGCGCTCAGCATGCGAAGTTTGACGTCGTTTATCGAGCGGCTGAACAACATTTCTACGGCTCTAAATACTACATGTGGTTGGACATAGGCTATTTTCGTGATATGATTAAATCAACACGTTCATTTCATCTATCCAAACCTCTGCAATTCAATGAAAGCAAAATCGCAATGAATCGGATATATAAACATCATACTCTGTCTAAAGAACCAAAGGATATTTTTCTTAAAAATCTAGTTTACGTCGGTGGAGGACTGATGTTTGGAGAGAGACAACAGATAATGCTATTTTCCTCTCAAGTAAAGAAGGCTGTGGCCTATTTTCTTCAGCAAGGGTTAATGAACACAGACCAGCAGGTTATATACGCCATGTATTCGGATAAAGGCAGAAAGGTTCTCTCACCGGAAGTAGATCTTCAGTGTTATTATTCAGCGTCTTATACGGACTGGTTTTATCTCGGTAAATCCATGGTCAGAGACTAATGATACACAGCAGGAATCAATTAATCCATTTTTGACTTATTTATATTTAGCGGGAATTTATTTATTTACTTGTAGATTGTTTGTTCTCTCTTAAATTAGTACATGTATACAAGGACTTATATACATACATATAAGTCCTTGATGTATATTTCTTGTTCGATTGTCAATTCGATCGAAAGGAATCGTTGACTACCATTTTCCGTAATAGCATTTTCAGCCATCTCTTGTATATATTTGTCATTATAACATCCTATTATTTGTCTCATATTTCCATTAGCGATATTTACAATTAATTGCGCCATAAATTATATCAAGCTGCATATTTAAGAGGAAAATCACTCTCGTTAATTACAACACAATAAAATCATTAAAACTTCGATCAAGGGATCTCTGTGGTCACAGGTGCCTGACGAATCTGGTCTGACACGCCCCCAATATACACATAATAAATACAAGGTATGCAACGAGTCGTTTTTCCGACCTCATACTGTCCCGAAATAATGACCAACTGAGAATACAAATAAAGTCCTATGATCAAATAAACCTATTCGGTCGGCGCTTAAATAATTATTATTCCTATCAAACACATTTTTTTATTTCAAAATGAACTTAAACAGTCTAGGGAATAACCTCATGTTCCCAGGTATTTCAGCCTTTTCCTGGTAATCGCTGTAATGACCTGTTGCTAATTGAAGGGCCATACAATACTGTTATAAACCAACTTGCTGACCAGAGCTCTGTGAGGGGTAATTTATCACCTTGTGTCCAGTCTCAGATGTGAAATGTTGATAAAGTACTTCGACTGAGTAAATATGTTTTCATCTTGTAATTGTGCAGCATGGATATTGATGAATGAAAAAAAAAATAAGCAGTTTAATAATTATGTCATATTATTACTCAACAATATTATTGCAACTAAAGCAGAAAAAGGTATCACTGATTAAAATCACAGTAGCACTTTGAATGTTTTTTTGTTACAATACAAGTGGGTATTCAGTATTACTGGAGACATGTTGGTAATACGAAAACATATTATGTTTTACTGAAAAAAATAGTATCATTCAGCTGATCAAAATTTTACATTAATTATAATAAGCTCTAAAACATGATTTTTTAGCACAGTATTTTTCCTATATTGCCATAATCAGGAACTGAACCAGGTAGAAAGTCAGGCTTTATCTCAATTTAAAAAAAAATGCAACAAAGTTTGTATATTATATTATCTGACTAGTATACCGATTTTAATTGATCATTTACTTTTAAATGCTCTCAGGATTTTAATAATGCTAGTATAGCAGTCTCATATTTATTTCATCATTTTACAAGGAACAATTTTTAAGTAAATTCAGTATCAACGTAAGTACCATCAAAAACATAATCCAATCATAATTAAAAATTGATGTTTTTTTCGGCTTCTGGTTGACTTTTAGATTTCTTTTGAAGATGTTCTTAAGTAAAATCAAGTGACCCTCAGTCTGGGGTCAGTTAGAAACAGGGTGTCACGATTTGAGCAATCGTGATAGAAGTCCGCAAGACAATGCTACATATCAAATATTTAAGCTGTATGTTCTCTGGTTTTTTTAGTAACCAGAATTCTGCATAGAATTTAATTCTTTGAAAAACTTTGGTAGAGCTTCATGCTAGAAACATCCTGTGAAGTTTTGTTGAAATAGGCCTAGTGTTTATTAGGAGATGATTTTTAAATGAATTGTTGACAACGGGTGACAGACACAGCCAGATCCTAGCAGCTCTGGTACTCTGTGCCAGGTTGCCATAGGAGCTAAAAAGGGTTATTCATTTATACATACTAAATGGTTTAAAAACAGTTTGAAACATTTCTTATACAAATAAAGGCTAATTTCACCTTTTGTCAAAATATGCAATATCAAAACTAAAGGAATTAAAATAGATATGAATTAAAATTTAACAATTTACTATCTTTAAACTAAAAATCCAAACCATACCTCAAAAACTTTCGTTAGCTAAATATTTGTAAACATGTTGAACATCTGCTCTGGTCAGGAAGGTGCTAAGTAGTTAATGGCCATTTTATTGCTCTGTAACTGGACATACTAATTAACTGCTGAGATAAGGCCTGGCTCAGATTGAGCAGTTCAGCATAGGTTATTCCTAGGACTGTAAAAGCAACGTTTTAGTCTCAGTTTCTACGAAATATTGCCGTTTTTTGGAAAATCGAGTTAAACCTGTCCCCTAGATTTCACGCTTTCACTCATCATTTTGGCGTTTTTTCCGGAGATTTATACGGAAAACATGCGTGTTTTGGCATCTACGTATTTCTTCGATGTTGCGGCACTAATTGCAGGTATAAAGACAATCCTACCTGGTTATCTAATCGCAATAATCGTTAATTTCTACAAATAATCAGTCCTTTCGTTGACACAACGTCCATTTTGACCGAAGTAGTCCGCATTATTTAATTATTCATGTAAACTATCACATCATTGGTCAACAATAAAAAGAAGTCACATGTGTTTTAACTACAACCAATGAAAATGTTTGTTTATAACTTCATGTGACGTCAGCTTTACATGTGGACTTGTTCGATCAAAATGGCCGTTGTGTCAGCGAAAGGATAGTTTATTTGTAGAAATTAACAATTATTGCGACTAGTTAACCAGGTAGGATTGTCTTTATACCTGCAATCAGTGCCGAAACATCAAAGAAATACGTACATGCCAAAACACGCATTTTTTCCGTATATATCTCCGGAAAAAACGCCAAAATGATGAGTGAAAGCGTGAAATCTAGGGGACAGGTTTAACTCGATTTTCAAAAAAACGGCAATATTTCGTAGAAACAGAGACTAAAACGTTGCTTTTAAGTTCGTTTTGAAATAAAAAAATGTGTTTAATAGGAAGATTAATTATTTAAGCGCCGACTGAATAAGTTTATTTGCTCATAGGACTTCATTTGTATCCTCAGTTGATCATTATTTCGGGACAGTATGAGGTCGGAAAAACGACTCGTTGCATACCTTGTATTTATTATGTGTATATTGGGGGCGTGTCAGACCAGATTCGTCAGGCACCTGTGTCTGTGGTGATAGAATCTAGTAGATTCATGGTATGATTCAATGAACTAGAAATACAGGCGCGTACCTGCATGAACGTCCTTTACAGAAATGCTGTATACGATCATGAGTGGCATTACGAAGACGGATAGAATAGCTTTAAAAGAATTTCCAAACGCCATCGAGTTAAGACCATTGTGAAAGAAATTTGAAAAGGCAATGTCGCCAAATTTTGAAACATTCCAGGGTTACTTTTTCCTGACGATGTACGCGCCAGTATGAACATTACTCAAGGTATAGTAGAGGACTACATAAAACTACCCGTATTGCTACAACAGAAGCTTAAATTATTTATATTCTCATATGATTCGTCATAAAACTTAATGGATGTATTGTGGCGGAGATAATTGTTGTTTGTGAATATTTTTTTGTAAAATAAACTATGTGTAGTTTGTAGTACTGAACCAGGGATGCTTATTACATCCCTGACTGAACCCTGCACCCAACAAGGCGGTTCACAGTGCGATTTTATTAAACTGACAAAGGTGCATAATTTACCCAAGCTCTGGTAAAATTCGATAAACTTTTGTAAGTTATACGATTATCTTCGTTAAACTGGTTGTTGAATGTACGTGTAGGCCTGTTATAACTTACAATAAGGGAACGTTCAGTTGCCGTAAAATAAACAGAAACTATATACACTGTGTACGAAAGTAAAGATAAAAGCATAATTTCATTCAAAATTTTCAGCTTTGATAGTTTAATATCTTAATCTTATGTGGTAATAAAGCACTAAATGAAAACAAACTTAACGCTCGTTAAGCACGTGCAAAAATGTGTAACGCTAATTTGGAGTACACGTGTCCGACAAACTGTTAGACAAACACGTGCTTTTGGTAAAGTGTACATATACACCATATTATGATTCGTTTATTCCAAGTCGTCAGTAAAATGGAGTAAATTAGTAAAAATAAAAGTGTACATTTTTTTCATAACGCCCGTGTATTACTCCACGGGTAGGTGTGAATCGATGATCTGGTGGTAACGTGCTGGACTAATGACCGGAAGTTCGTGGGTTTGAATCTCGGCCCGCCGTCCTTTATATCAGGAACGACTTTATAGTGCCCCCATCCCAGCTATACCGAGCCCAGTACGTTGTCTAGATAATCACAAGAAATCAGTGTTTTATACCAGGCACGATAAATAAATAGGGAAAACTAGAGATATAAAAGAGTAGGGATGTAAATACCTATCTCACATGTATCTTCTCATCCCGTTTTCTGGAATGGCACTGGAATGACCATAGCTGTTGAATGAGCCACTTAACAACAAAACAACAGTACAACTTGGTAGGCGATGGTTTTATTATCGGGTCAAATCTGTAATCTATCATACAGCGCCCTTATAATTTCAATAACCATTCACAAATGTTTTCAACACCCACTTTTTTACATTATTTGCTTCGAGTAAACGTTATGAAATACAAACATTTGATGAAGATGTAGCTTAAAGCACTCTTGGTATTATATTAAAGTGACTCAAACGTGCCGCTGTCATATATCTGTATCTACGTAGTACAACGTAGGGCAGTGCCCTAAACCTTTCTAGTCATGAACAGTCTGTGAAACGTAATGTCGTGGATAGTCACGGAGGAATTTGGATGATCCGCTCATGTGATATGGATAGAGTTTAATACAGGTTTATGTTTTGCTTTATCTATATTTTTAGTACATTAACATATTTAATCAGTATATGTACCTATAAAGTATGATTAAATATTGCATTTGCTAACAAGACGATTGGTCGTAAATTATTTACAACTACATTTATTTACGCGTGTGAATACATAATCTAATGACTAATTTTAATTTTTAATTACATACGTCAACATTTATGGTTTAAAGATATCAATTTAAATGAAGCCGGATGTTAAAATGTACTGTGTATGTTTAGAGAATAAAAAGTATATCTTGCGATCAGATCTATTTGACTCGCAGGTTCAGTACTTCAGTAAATTTACTCAATATGTAATTTGCCTGATCTATTTAACATACAGTGCTCATGAACCGTAGCCGGGGATTTCGACTGTGTACAAAATACACATATACCTAAAGTTTTACACATTTACTAATGTGTTTAGTCAAGACGTTTTTACCGCCCACAAAAAGGTTTATATCGATCCAGTCTTGTGTAAAAGGTGGTATGCCTTAAACTTAGACACAATGACACAACGAACCTTCAGGTCTGTGATGTGCAACTATATATACACTAGCGGATTCAAGGGAGGGAGAACCGAAGCGCACCCCCCCCCCCCCCTCCCCTAAAGTCCCCGACCAATATGTAGGAATGAAATATCATTAAATGAAGTAGCATTCAATTATCGAAATCCTAAATATTGCGCCCTAGCCACCCCCCTCTGGTATAATATACATGTATATATGTATCCTACAAGTACATATATATAGCGTTACTTTGATGCTTTCGTCATGTAAACAAGCTAATTACTCGTATATACATAAAGCTCTGGAATAGTAATTAAACTTGCTTTAATGAGTTTACCATTACAGCATACAATTTTATGCGCATAGTTAACTAACTGTGTAATCTTAACACACAAAATTTCAAGCGCTTTATTGAATATTTAATTACAGTTCGCCATGAAACAATGCACCGTCTACTAAGACGAGACATTATCAACATACAGTAAACATATATTGACATTTTAACAAATGATCTTAGTAAATACTTCCAGACATTTATAACCAGTATCCATACATTACTTATAGAAAGGGGGCTCGGGGCAGAGTGCATAATAAACCCGTTCTGTCATGCAGATTTAACGTTACTGTATGATCATTAACTCCTGTGTGTAACTCCGTCAGATACGGAAAGTTAGAGATACATGTACATGTAAAATATTTCTTGTTTATACTGTACGGTACATATAGCGCGACCTCTCTACAGCAACACCATTTGGGAGTAGCATAATCATGTCGTTGTTGAGAGGTTGTTGGTCTGGAGAGGTTTAATTAATAGTTAAATCGTGCAGTGAGAAAAGTCATACTGTTGTTAAAGGGATGTTGTTGCTCAAGAGAGGGCCGCTCTGTAGAGGTTGTACTGTATTTCTCATCATATTCTGGTATTCCAGATCGTCAGTATTTGCATAAATGTCATTTCAGGATTCATATCGTTAAAAAGTGATTCATTATGGTTGAGAGAAGTCGAGCATCAAGATGTCTTCATCACTGGCCGACCAGGAGCTTGTGTCTATCCATGATAATACTCCAAGCTGTATCAATGAACTGGTACCTAATGTCTAATATATCGTACTCGTGGGCAGCAATATATGGAGCCGATCTTTTAGTGTCGGCTTTATTTGTTATGTCATTTCTAATGTCATCAAGGAACATCAACGTAGAAAAACATTCAGATCATGTGACAAGTACAGGTCTTCAACACATACCTATGACCTACATAGCCTGGGTCGTTTACGCCGTCGTTTTAGACGTCAAACTTGCGGTAATATTCAAAACATTCTCCACAGATCTTGATGAAGAGTCTTTCTTCGGACCGAATACTTTAAAGACAACGATCGCCTTGGCGGGTCTCGTGTTTCTAACTTTTTTACCCACTCAACATGACGTAAGAGAGGGACATAGGAAAGATCTTATTGTGGCTTTGACGTCAACTATTATATTCGATATTTTAGACGGAGTGGATAATTTAGAAAATCTATTTGATAAGGATGTTAGAGATACATATCCACCCGGCATGGACGACGCCATCATTGCTATATGCTGCATCAACTTCCTGTTACCCACAGTTCCATTGTTTACACTCGCGAAAACTAAGTTCGGTCTCACCAAACTACCCGAAAGATTAGAAATTTTCCACAAGTTTGCAATCGCATACATTATCAACTTTCCATTATTTGTAACACGAATGATTACGTGGCACGGTTTGTCTCAAGGGATTTCTATATTTGCTCTGAAAAATGTGATCGCAATGGGAGTAGTGACTTTTGAATTAGTTGAACATTTTATACCCGGTAAAGATGGAAAAGAGGAATCGAACCACAACAATGAACACCGCGAGGTAGACTTTCACGAAACTGCAAGTAAGCATCATTCAAACGAGATTGAACTTTAAAACCTGCGTGACAAGATGGATACGTACATTTAAAGGTTTTCCTAATTGACACGTTTCTTGGATTGAAAAATATTTTTATTCATATTTAGATAATTGTTAGCTATTTCACTTATTTGCATGTATTAGTGTCTAGCCTGATAGCATTTATATGTCATTGTTTGTATGTAGTTCAGACCGGTGTGACAATAAAGTTTCTTTTTATGGCTGTACGACCTACTTTTAACTTTCTTAGTGAAAGGCAAATCGGCTGAAGTTGACATCCGAGTAATCGGACATAATCAGTCCCTGTTGCAATAAGGATACAGTAATTTCTTATTATTACTCATTTCTTCTTTTCTATATCGTGCATACAAGGAGTAAAATAAGCAAATATTTAGAACAGTAAACAGTAAATGGGTTACTTTTTTATTAAATACGAATATTTGGAATGCTCAGCATCTATACTTGTACATGACAAACTGTATTACATATAACTCATAAACTAACAGGGATCTTATTCCCCAACAAAATACAGCAATTTATTTCATGCAATATGGTTATATACACAAATAATATTTGAATATACAGTCAAACCTGTGTTTGCGATCACCTCCGAATAAATGCCAATCTGTGCACTGAGACCATATTTTTAGAAACCCTAATTTATTCTAGTATAAATATATCCCTAAAAGGGGATCACAATATCGTTTGCAGCAGAACCACTCTAAACTCAAATTTTCGACCTGGCGGTCTTTTTCAAGAGCTATGATGCACTAACAATTTGTCTACATTTTTAGTACAGCTTAAAACTTTGCATTGTAACTTGTTATGACGTCTCCATGGCGTCATGACGTCAATTCCCGTAATATTGAAAGACATGACGTCACGACGTCACGACGTCATTTTACATTTGGCGTACTTCTCTGGAATTAAGTCCAGATGGAAACTTGGTGTTGAGCTTATTTATCCATTCGCTCTCTTTAATGAGACGAAGCGACTTAGACCGGCCACGAACTTTTTCTAGAATAGTCACCTTAAGATTCTTAATTGAATGCCCTTTACTATTAAAATGAAACGATACTGCCCTTTCCTTGTTAAGTCGAATATCGCGCAGGTGTTCCTCCATTCGTTCTTTCAGCTACCTTCCTGTTTCGCCAACATATACCGTCTTATCGCACGTTGTACACATCAATCCATAGACAACATCTTTCTCAGTACAGTTGATGTCCTTGTCCGATTTAATCTGACACGTCCTGCAGTTAGGCTGACATTTTCGTCTATGTTGATGTATGACTTTCTTCAATTTACCATGGACAAGTATGTCTTCAAGGTTGCGATCCCGCCTATAAGCTGCCATTGGTGGCTCCTTGAACACTTCCTGCATCCTGTCTGATTTGTGCAGTAGGCCCATGTGTTTATGCAAAATGGCTCCTACATTTGGTAGTTGTTTGGCGTAAGTAAGCACAAGGGGAACTCTGTTACATTTAACTTGTTTTTGTTTGTATTGAAGTAATTCTTCTCTGGGTATGGCATCAACTTTCTGTAGCTGTGTCTCGATTTGTTTACCCGAGTAACCTCTTTTGCGCAACTGTTGTTTAAGTTCACGACGTCTTTTCTGGTAATCCTCATCATTTTGACATATTCTTCTAATTCGTATACCCAATCCATACGGTACGGCCTTTTTAGTGTGAGGGGGGTGGTTTGACTTATTTTGAAGGTATAAGTGCTTATCTGTAGGTTTGCTGTATAGATCTGTTATTAGTCTGCCATTATCTAAGCGCACATTGGTGTCAAGAAATTCAATGGTGGAGTGACTGTATCGCAGCTCGATCTTGATGTTACTATGAATGCTATTGGCATACTCTGTAAATGACTTCAAGCTTTCCTCGCCATGGGTCCATAGTCCAAATCCATCATCAATGAATCTTTTATAGAAGATGGGCTGTTTCTCAAACTGGGTTAGTTTCCTGTCCCAAATTCGCATATATGTACAAGCAAAGTTTTTTCCAAGCTTGGATCCAATGGCTATTCCATCAGTCTGAACATAGTTGGTGTCGTGAAAATGGAACACGTTATTGTCTAAAACAGTCTCAATCATTTGGAGCACATGGGGAGATGGTAACAGGGGTGACGTCCTGGACCTCAGTCCTTCCTCACAAGCTAGCATGCCTTCTTGTTTCGGCACTGAAGGGTATAGTTTGGCCACATCAAAACAGAAGAGGATAGTTCCATCAGGCAGCGGTTGCTGGACATCGCTAAGTTTTTTCAGAAAATCTGTTGTATCCTTGATGTATGATGGACTACTAATAACAAATTCATTCCTAATTGTTAATTTATTACTTAGAGCAAAATGACAAAAACGAATAAATGCCACCTGCCAGTTACGTAAAGACTACATTTTGTCTTTTCCAAGGTTGACCTTTACTCACAGATTTAACAGCACTATGTCTTGTAACTTTAATGTTTTAGCAGATGTTTCTTGAAAAATAAATGAAACATCACGTTATGTAAACTTTACTGAACGTTTTAAATAATCAGAGATTAAAATATTCAAGTTATCATCATAACTGTGACGTAGCACTTTCCCTAGAATAAGTTTCATCAAAGCATCTTTCAATGCATTCTTTCTTTCAACTAAGAGGTTTAGCTTCTGAAAACTTAGCATGTGTTGTACAAGTCTTGTTTCATTCTACTTTTTGATCATTTGTACAGCAGTTAATTAAGATGCTTCCTACGTGTAGAGTGAACACACCCTCGGAAATTCAAGAAGTATAAACATTTTCAGATCAACTAATACTGTATGTTTCCCAAAAAAATGCATTTGGTGTTGTGTTAAATTATTAACAAATAAAGTATAAACATATTTAGTGCAAGACAATAGTCGACTAAAGATACTGGAAAGTAAACAAATGACAAATTTAAGAGAAATAATAAACAACAGGATTATCTGCTTGTAAGTAACTGCATTTCGGCTTTGGCGGTATTCGGATATCACAAAATGTTGGTTGGTTTAGGATAACTAACAACTGAAACATTCTATGTTTCATTTTTTACGAATAATTACAAACCACAACAATCATACATTTGTTAGTCTTTCGACATATTCGGTAATATGCAGTGCTCAGATCAGGGAATGTACATAATCCAAGAGTCCCAGCATGAACCCTGACGTTCTACAAGATCTTGATATCGCCTTAGTACTTGGATGATTGTAACTCATTGGAAACTCTTTGTCTGCTTTTGATTTTGTGAACTAGTTCTTGATTACTTTGCCTGTACAAAGTCAACATGTATGGTCTAAACTTTCCAGGAAGTCGCTGTTTTTCGGTGCTCTATGTTCAGAAAAGTACGTTTTCCGCCTTCATGCCTGTCAAGGAAACTGTCAGTTTCTTATGGTCAACACTAACAAACCGCCATGAAATACGCCATAATTGTTTATTTTTCAAATTATTTTATTCTTCGAAGGTACATTAAAACGTCATTTTCAAATGTCGTTATGTTTGTTTATAAATTGTATAGTATGTTATATAAATTTGTTACATTTATACCATATGGGACTTAACTTGTATACAAACTTCAAACTTTGAGTTCATATCTATAGTCTCCCTTGACCTCAACTATTCGGTTATAAACCACTGAATTAGTACAACGATTAATTTCCCTTCAAACAACGAAATAATAATTAGTATAGCCTTTTATAATTAATAAACCTTTCTAAATAGAAACTTAACGATCAAAATGGTTCCGGTGACGATATTAGTATTCGCGACATGTTTTTGAAATGCGTATCACGAAAAGCTTGAACCCTTTGAACGAGTGACTCCGTTATACATCACTAAAAATTCTGATAGCGAACCCTTTATGTTGGTCACATCACAGATAATAAGGAAGATTCAATATGTCCAACAAAATATATATCATTACTGTCCCAATTAATTACCTTTGTTAGTGTAGCTCTATTCGTAATGTGGTTTGTTTCACTGCGCCGAATAGCGCTTATGATAAGCTCTTTTCGGCGCAGTGCACCAAATAGCGCTTTGGTAAGCTCCATTACGAGAGAATGTGTCTTGCTTTGAATAGAGCTTACGTCAATTTTTCAACGGATTTCGCAGATAAGTGTAACAGATGTAATTTTGACCCCATAACGTTTTCTTTTTTCAGGCTTGTTTTGCTGTATAGCACTCTACAAATGCTGCGCAAGATATTTGCGTTATACAAAATTTGGATTATAAGTACAACTTTAAACATTTATATAAACAAAAAAATGTGTTATAATTTATATATATATACTATTTATTACAAATTCTCATTGGATTTAGACATAAAGGGATACACTGTACATACTCATTGTTCTGCTATAGATATTTAGAAAAAAAGAAAGGAAGGAAAACGCACAAAACCATTTACAAAAGAATTACAAAACAATAGAAAACTGGTATATTACAGGAACAAGTTTCAACCTGTTACTGACAACACATGTAGTTATATTTGATTGCAATTTTTTTTAAAATAGGTTAAGCGTTCAAACAGTGAATGTTTTATTCTTCTCTGATTTTTTTCATGTATATCGTTATATTATTAAACAGAGTAGACATTCTCTGAGTAAAATATAGATCAAGAAATAAAGAATTTTATTCAGGAGTAGAATTATGATATATAAAAACCGGTAATAGGAAAAAACGTGATAGTACCTAACTAAAACAAAAACTAAAATTTAACATTTATTTATATCGTTGTAAACAAACAAATAAAGATTGAATTAAGTTGCTTATGGTTTGACCCCATAACGTTCGCCTCGGTTGACAGCATTTCATCAAGTTGACAATTTTACTGTCACCCGGTCAGACATGTAATATTTATATACTGAAAACAAGGTTTTTGGATTCAAACCGTTAGGGTGAAGCGTTTGTAACTTATATATCCAAAACGTTTCCATGCATAATCGATTAATATTTTTATTCAGGAGTAAACAAATGAGTACATATTCATCTGAACATACGAGGGATGTTCGATATGTGACGTGTATTATACACTAGCACGATTTCACTAATATTGATACGTCTGGATAGCTCTATTCAATACCTTTACAATGGTATATAAATAATAAGTTCAACACGAAATTGTCAATAATCTTTATTGTAAAAGAGCCACTTGTTGACCACTGTTAAAAAATGGTTGGAAAGCCTGTTGAGAATTTTTAAGAAATTTGAGCTTACATAAAACTTCGTAGAAAACTCGGTCATACATAGAAGCAAAGTTCTAACTAATTGGTGTAAGTCTATGGGTCCCTTAAGGTATCTTATGTGACAGGTGGTAGTTGGAAAAAGAGACTTGTTACTTGCACGGAGACAGTTAAAGATTCTGCAAAATCAGGACGACCGGTGACTGCAATAGGATTAACTAATGTCTCCAAAGTCAGGGAAACGACTGAAAGGGATGGCAGATATACGATTCGCGATGTTGCCAAAGCTGTTTGCATTTCACTATCGAGAGTAAATTTCATTCTGAATAGTGTTTTTGAAGTACGAATTATTAATGCCACATGGATACCCCTTGTATTGTCAGATGATAAAAAAGGATAGGCGTACAAACGGCTAAACAATTGCTCACAAATTGTCCAAATTTCAACTATAAACATTTTGCAAACGTTAATGCTGGAGATGAGACTTGGGTTCATTATATCAAGACAGTCAGGAAAACTGGAAACAAGATATATGACTTATCAAACGCAGTAAACGGCCTGTAGTTGTCAAAATGGCAATGAGCAAGAAGTCCATTTATGACATATTCTTCTCATGTGACGGAATAGCCAAACAGATGTCTGTGTCTAATGGCAAACTTGACATAGGTCGGTATTACCATGATGTTGTACTTGAAAGCTCAAGACATATTATCAAAAACGACGTGCAGTTGATGGCTTTCAACATGTTTTCCTACTCCATGATAAGGCTCCAGTACATTCATCTGGCGTTGTAAACCAGTTTCTGAAGTCGGAGAAGGTATCCGTCTTGTCGGACACACCGTACTCATCAGATCTTGCTCCCTGCGACTTTCTCCGTTTTCAAAAACTGAAAAAGTTCTTATCAGGTCGTCAATATCACTCCAGACAAGGCCTTGGCTGTTCTTTTTGTCAGTGTATTTAAGGTATATCCAAATCAGCCATCCGTGACGCATTTCAGAGACTGGTATTTCTAACCATGGGAAATACTTTGAGAGGATGATTTTTTTTAGATACATTAATACACATTACTTATCGAACATCCCTCGTATATGTATAGAATGATGAAAATCCGATAAAGTAATAATGATAAGGCCATAGAATGATGACGGGGATTGGGAAAATACGATGTTGATATCTCTATAGAAATATTATGAAACTGCGAAAATGCTATTCTGATTACGATAATGGAACGATGATTATAATTGAATATTTGAATCACTATAATGCAAAGATACACAGCATGCAGACAGGCCGAATAAGTGAAAAACCTTTATAAAACATCGTTTAATTGCTTTAGTCATAAATACCGTAATGTATTTTAAACGGGAATTATTGTAAGTAACAATCAAGTGAATCTTAGTCGTGTCATCTCCATATTAAGATAAGGCTCGAAAACAAAATGTTATTTATATATCAATAAGACATCGAAAATCATTTAGCGCTTTTCGTAGAACGCCTGCCTAGCCTCGGAAAAAAAGATAAGCGTTACCATTTACGTAACAGATTTTTTTCTAATTTAGAACACAATTGATGAATGTAACAATGACATAATGTAACATTTCTAATTCGTCAGAGACTAACACCGTGTGATCTCATTTGCAGATAAAACAGAAAAATATAAAAGTATATAAAAATACGGCACAGTATTCATATTAGCAATTCGTTATATTTGATATGTTAAGTCTATTAAATCATACATGCACGCCTAGAAACATGTCGTCCATGTTGGCAATGCGAATAGCAGTACAACAACACTTAGAGATATTTCTAATCCGACACTTATATAATATTATCTAGTTTGATGGGTTAGGGTTTGTAAACATTTTGAATATAGATAACTGAACTCATAAAACTTAGTTCCTCGTAATTTAATCCCTATTGATAAACATATATGTATATACATGTACAAATAAACATTAACAAATCAAAATTATCACCGTAAAATCCGCAAATGCAAACTTGAAAAAGAACGCTTCAGAAGAACCAATTAAAGACCTATACATATAGTCTTTGGAAGAACCGATCAACTTAAATGAAGATAAAAAATAGTTCTACCAATATTTTCATGTTAACAATCAAAATTGTGTGAATATTAGTTTCATTCTAATCAGAATCTATGCCTTGAAATGGAAATGATGCATGACGTCCAAAATCATACAAAATATACTTTGTTGTGTTGCAAAATTGTATATATTATATTTTAACTGGCGTTTTTACACTCTTACCCTTTAAGAATAGTGTCACTGAATAAAATAAAGATTCTTTTTAAACGGTATTCATGTATTCACCTTGGTAACATTATGGCGTAATAACAGGTTATAAACATTCCTCATTAAATGTCTGCCAAACATCTCCCACTTACAACATTATTGAATCAAAATGTAACATCTCCTGTCTACATCATTAACGAATAAAAAATGTAACATCTTCTGTCTACATCATTAACGAATAAAAAATATAACATCTTCTGTCTACTTAATTAACGAATAAAAAATATAACATATCCTGTCTACACCATTAATGAATAAAAAATGTAACATCTCCTGTCTACATCATTAACGAATAAAAAATGTAACATCTTCTGTCTACATCATTAACGAATAAAAAATGTAACATCTCCTGTCTACATCATTAACGAATAAAAAATGTAACATCTCCTGTTTACATCATTAACGAATAAAAAATGTAACATCTTCTGTCTACATCATTAACGAATAAAAAATGTAACATCTCCTGTCTACATCATTAACGAATAAAAAAATGTAACATCTTCTGTCTACATCATTAACTAATAAAAAATGTAACATCTCCTGTTTACATCATTAACGAATAAAAAAATTAACATCTCCTGTTTACATCATTAACGAATAAAAAATGTAACATCTCCTATTTACATCATTAACGAATAAAAAATGTAACATCTCCTGTCTACATCATTAACGAATAAAAAATGTAACATCTTCTGTCAACATCATTAACGAATAAAAAATGTAACATCTCCTGTCTACATCATTAACGAATAAAAAATGTAACATCTCCTGTCTACATCATTAACGAATAAAAAATGTAACATCTTCTGCCTACATCATTAACGAATAAAAAATGTAACATCTTCTGCTTACATCATTAATGCCTTAAAATGTAACATTTCCTATTTACATAATTAATCCCTCAAAAATGTAACATCTCACACATCAGCATTAATGCCTTAAAATGCAACATCTCCTATTTACATCATTAACACATAAAAACGTAACATCTCCTATTTACATCAGTAATGCATTCAAGTGTTACATCTCCAATTTACATAATTAATCCCTCAAAAATGTAACAACTCACACATCAGCATTAATGCCTTAAAATGCAATATCTCCTATTTACATCATTAACACATAAAAACGTAACATCTCCTATTTACACCATTAATGCATTCAAGTGTTACATCTCCAATTTACATCATTAATGCCTCAAAAACGTAACATCTCCTATTTACATCATTAATGCATTCAAAGTGTAACATCTCCTATTTACATCATTAACACATAAAAACGTAACATCTCCTATTTACACCATTAATGCATTCAAGTGTTACATCTCCAATTTACATCATTAATGCCTCAAAAACGTAACATCTCCTATTTGCATCATTAATGCATTCAAAGTGTAACATCTCCTGTTTACATCATTAATGCCTCAAAAGTGCAACATCTCCTACTTTCATCATTGACACGTAATACATGTAACATCTCCTGTTTACATCATTAATGCACTCAAAGTGTTGCATCTCCTGTTTATATCAATAATGTCTCAAAAGTGTAACATATCCTATTTACATAATGAATGCATTCAAAGTGTTACATCTCCTATTTACATCATTAATGCCTAAAAAATGTAACATCTCCCACTTGCATCATCAATGCATTGCGATAGTAATATATTATACTTATCACTCCATTGTTCATATAGATGACCTTTTTGGCATCAGTGTTATAGCAATGACATTAATTAATTCGAGATAGCTCTGGCAAAACAAATTAAATTACACAAGACTTGCATACGTACGTATACATACAATTTAATTAAAGATTGTTTCTAATGCCGCTTTACAAATGTTTAAGCAATTATTTTTATACTTGTATGTACAATGTAGACGGTGCTTGTTTTCAAGCACCAAAATTGACATGCTTATAATATCACGTCTGTTCAGCCGTTATCGTATAATTAAATAGTATGTCGCCAACATAAATATTAAACAATCTCAACGTAAATGTTTTTTCTGTGACTGATTGTCGTGTTATTTCGGAAGCTCAATCATTAATTTGTTAAATCCAACATTTTTAGGATTCTTGTTTCGCATTATAAGACAACACCATGGTGACATATGCTGCCTAAATGGTCAAAACAAACTGTCGCCTACCACCTTTTGATAAGATAAACACATATATTTCATCACTGAGTATAGGTATTTTGTATTGTTCTCCCAGAAAATGTTCGGTGTAAGAATTTGCTAGGAAATCACGTATTGTTTGTTGGTATTTATCTATAAGTAGAACACTATTCTGTCACTCATACTTGTCTCCAAATATGCCTATGTTTCCGTAACAGATTTCTGTTTGGTACGCAGGCATGTGCATTCCTTTTCGACAGATTAGTTCTGAGGAGATTTGAGTTGTAACAACATTATATTTAAGCAAAAGAACAGACATAATAGTTTATGGAAACAAAAGTGCAATAAAGTCAAAATACGAAATGTCGTGTTTAAGAATCTATGCTTCCATAACACTAATACAAAATATATTTTCAAAATGAAAGTTTCTTTAGTCAAAGAAAGAATCTAAACCAAAGCAGTATGTGGTATATGATACATTAGAATGTAAAATTTCGTTGTAATTTAGAAATACTAAGATTCTAAGGGTGAAACAACTGAATGTCACTATGCTTCCGTAATGTCTATGTTCCATAACGGCACCATTGTACAAACCTCTAAAAGAGAACAAATGGTATGTAACTCCTCCACTGACTTTTGTCGTGCATTTGCAAATTGTTAAAACGCCATAACGAATTGATGTTTCGACATAACAAATTCATTTTTGCACATGACGAATTGATATTTCCACTCGACGAATTGCGTTTTACACAGAACGAATTACCATTATGCATGACAAACTTAGTGTCACTCATAACGGAGTGAAAATGCACGATAAAAGTCAGTGGAGGCGTTCCATAAAATGACATGAGTTAGTTTTTATCTTGCTCTGATTCCCTGCGTTTTCCGAATATTGCACCTGCTTACATTTCACCGAACCTGCTTATTTTCAGTATTTATGTTAAAAACAGGACTTTAAACCACTCATAATTTAATTTTCTGTACAAACAAAGGTTTTTAAATGTTAAATATGCGCACACGATTGTTGATAGAGTTTTTTAATGACTGATGAAGTCATTGCTTAGGTTTGATCAGCCTAGTGCGGTGCAAACACAGTTTTCTACCCCAGGCAGACAGACTGTTACGGATCATAGAAAAAATTGCAGGCAAACCCAAAGTTAATATAATGTGTGTTTATTATTAAATGTGGTACCAATTGTATTCGGCATTGATACTTATAACACATATTTGTCGAAATGTTTGTGTTTAAAGCATAATCTTTTAATTTAGATTACTTTTTTGGTGCAGAAATTGTTACTGAAGCATAGACTCAGTAGGTTTCACCGGTCATGTAAAGTGATTATCGATATTCATTCAAATACTTTTTTCATGATTTATAGGAATACGTAGGCAGAGAGGAACTTTCAGAAACAAATATTGGCTCAATAAGTCTAATTGCAAATAAGTAGCAGCTGTTTAACCCGTTACGGAACATAGATTTTCTCAAAACATTATGTGTCCACCTTAAATACTAAATAGAAGCAAATAAACAGAGGCATATGAAATAATCTTAATTCAAATATGAGGTTTCCTTTTCTAAACAAAGGAGCTTATATACCATTTATTTAATCATAAGTTGTCGTCCCGCCATTAAAAAACATTAAACTATTTTTTTGTCCATTTACTGAAGTTAGTCGTGACACTAATAATTGAACAAATACACCATTGTTGGTGACAACGACGATCGAAAAAAGAAGGGTACATCCGAATAAAAGTGAGAAAATTGGAAAGGGGTAATATGTGCCATCTAATTAGATTGCAGAATCAAAAATGACTTTGAAAAGCATCACCAGAATGTGAAGCAGATGTAAGCTGCCAAATATCAAACAATTCACCAAACTAGGTTGTCTTAGAGAAAACGAATGAATGCACATGAAAGTTTAAGTGCCCTTTGTCAAAATTTAACGAATATACAGATGATATTCTAGGGCAAGTTCGTTTTATCTTAAGTCCATTAAATCAAACAAATATGATTCCGCCATTTTTTACTCCCCGAAAATTATTTGCTCGTTAACATTATCCCCAGAACTTTCCCCTGAAAGTAAAAAATAACTAGCAAAGAGGGAGGGGGGGGGGGTAAGTGTAGCAGATGTCTTGATGCCTTCATCAAGGAGTTTGAAACAGGCCAATCATCGCATGAGAAATTGTCTCTATTGTCTGGCATGCGAAATGATCAAGTAAAATATAGATTGTGGAGTAAGATACCCAATGGAGATAAAGATCGCTGGAAAGTGGTGGTAGGGAAAGTTCTTAATTATGAGTTCACCAATACAGTTGTTGCCAAACATGAACAATCAGCCCTTGTAGGCAACCATCAAACAGAATTGTGCGCAAACTCAGAGAACATTTACAAGAAACAGATTAGTGGATTTTGATACATGGTTGTACATTATTGAATTCTAGATTGTGTTGTCTATGTGCATTAATTGGATGTAAAAATATGTTGAAGTGTTCTAGCATCATCTTTGTTACATTGATATAAAACATGTTCTGCTGGTCTCTTGTTTCGTTAACATGTTAAAAAGTCTTTATATCAATAAGTGTTCCATTTAAGTTTACACTCAAAGTAATCAGGCAAATGATATATGCTCCGTAACAAACCAGCCACTGATTTATTAAGTATATATCATAAATGCGATGTTTCATATAAGAACGTAATTACCTTTATTTGAAGACTACTTTCAGCTTGAGAAGAATTGCTTTAATTGTCGAAAAGGTTTCGGTTAAAGTCATAAACTTTAAGGTGTATAATAGCTTTTAAAATTAAAGAAATCACCAAACAATAATTATTTTCATGCATACATTCACTTAAAACAAATCATCCATATGAATCGTTATTTTGTCTACTATTCATCCGGTTATGTAAAAAGACGCCACAGGCAATAAAACATAATGTTATATCTATGAAATCTATTTAAAAAGTTCAATACAATTATGATATATGCTCCGTAACTGCAATAAAATAGGTGCATTTTTAAATGCCGATATATCATCTGTGGTACACATGGTGTGAGAAATATTTTAAAACATAGTTGAAGATGTATAGAACATTATTTTAACAACTTAATATTGTCCCATAATTAAAGTTCAAATTTTTCCATTTTGCATTTTGAGTCAAAGTGTGATGAATGGCTGTGGTACGTTTCCTACTGTGTTGCAAGGGTTGTTTTCGAGTACCCATTCTTCAATATCGGGGATAGTTTTCTGATATTGATTTTGGAAGTTCATCCTTTCGCAAAGATTACACATCGCCCTCTGATAAACTTCCTTAAATCCGTATGAATAATACATGCTCTTCCTCTCCAACATTTTAGCATAGGCTTCCCTTGATTCACTTAGTTTCTTTAAATACATCCCTAGATCTTTTGCAGAATCGAAACTCTGGGCGGAAATGTACGTTCCATTCGGGAGAATGGTTGGTTCCTCAGTTTTGTTTCCAGCTCGCACGACCAGTATGATGTCATAATTAAAGTTTTCAAACGTTTTTTCTGTGATATATTGAGTACACAGACCACTTTCAAATGCTAGATAAAACTTATAGGTTGTATTTAGTAAGTCAAAACAATTATCATGTTTGTGATGTTTGCCACAACTCCAAGGAGTGCCACATTTACCTAATACAGTGACAGGAATATATTTTCTTAATTCGTCAATATATTCTAACCGGTTTGAATACGTACGGCAGTTTGAGGTTACTATAAGCGCACTATCATTTTTTTTCGATGCAATATATGTATAATTTCTTTTTTCAGGAAATAGCTTTCTTTTTATAATGCCATAAGGCAGATGTATGTCTGTGTTAGTCACATCATGCGACATGGTCCAATTATACGAATGCCGCCAGGGTTCGTATTTCCACGCAAAATTATTTCGTGAATATATTAAAGTAAACATACTATCATGCGAGGCAAAAATCCAAACTTGACCTAACGGACGTTCGATTTTTTGCACGTTCATTTCACGTCCTTCAAATATTATAGCATCACTCACTTTACTGTCGCTCTTATTAAAAGACATTTCACAGTTACTGAACTTACATTGTGAAAAGCCCGAGAACATAGCTGCACGATGCTGCATAAACAACTCTGGTGGATTATACCAAAGTATCTTATAAGAATGACCTACGTTTGGGACCTTGTTCAATCTGTCGTCTGGTGTTGTATACGGTCGCTGAGTGTTCATGCCTCTTTTGGGTGCGTTTGTTGCGTCTTCATTTTTCTGATTCATACATGGAAAAATGATTACATGTATATTAAATACGCCTTATACATATAATGTACTGATGCTTTTGAACATATTTGTTATCTCATCAGATCGGGCAAATACCAACATACCAATTTCAATAAATTTGAATGAACCAAATAGACTTCAATAGATATTGCCACATAGGGACAAGTTAATCTTTTTCATGATCATGTGTTCAAAATTTATATATATAATTCGGAAGTCCTTTTTTAATAAACTTGGCTTATGAACTAACTTATCATTGTTATTGAATAACATGTGTGGGGATTATACGGAAGATAAATGAGGTGAACGAATTAAAAAGCTGGATATATTAATAATGGTACATAGATAGCAGGCTACACTGCAATCAACTGATTATTAATGTCAATATTGACCATACCAGGATGGAAAAAAGACAGTATATAAAAACTTTAAATCAAACTATAATCTATTATTGCTGTTCTGTGTTATCATTCTATACAAGAATTCTCAATGTGAATTAAGAAATTATGATTATACTCACGTTTATTGGTAAATTAGCAGTTCTGCAATCTTTCATGTTCATTATCTTGAAATACACTATTGCCGAAACTACACAGGTCACAATGAACCACAAACCTAGTAGAAATTATAATTCTTTACTGGATTTGCCTGATGTAGTAATGTACTGATTTCACTTTTCCCATACAAAATGCACAGACGGTAGAAACAGATCTGTGATATATTCTATTTAAAACACCAAAAATTGATATAAAAAATACCTTAAATGTACTCTTTGGTCCTGTGAAGGCAATGCACATTCTCACAAAACGCATATTTATAATAAAAGCATGGGAGGAATGCTTGAAAAGAAGTTTGCAGAAGTTTCAGGTATTTTATCAGAAATAAACTTCTAGTCATCAAATCTAACAATGTTAGACGTAAACCTAATCTAACTATAGAAGACACAAGACACCGAAATTGCAAAATTTTACATTTTTATATAAATGTGTAGCTTTACATTGGTATCAAATTTATTCATTGACCTTTTTTGGACATGATAGGTCTCCAAGGACTGTACTATAATGTGTTATACACCTTGGAATAAAATTATATGATTATATATATGTATGTATCGGTTTAACGAAGTCGTATTTTAGGACATTTTCTTTCATTTAAGGTATTTTTGTTTAAATTCGAGTGTTTGAAATAGAATGTTACACAATCATCACAGCCACTTACTAGTGATTGTGACAAAATAATTAAACGATGCATATAAACAGATATAAACAAAATGAATACTTTTTTATACAAGAAACTGCCAAAGTCCCCACACTGAAAATAACCTCTGATAGATGATGCAAACGAATTACCTTCGTAATGTATATTCAACTAAACTGCCAGAGGCAACATGCGGCTGTTAGGGCTCGAACTTAGGAACTTGAGGTCTGAAGACCTCGGTTTTACCAGCGAACATTTCGATCGGTGAAAAAAAGAATTATGAATTTCCATATACAGTGTATATATAAATTATAAAAATAGAAAATCGACATGGCTGTCTCGAAAGATCGAAATAAAAACAGACCACATATATAATTGCAACAAGAGGGCCAAGATGGCCCTATATCGCTTACATGACAATCACTGTTCACTCATTAAAACATTGTTTTGAACCGGTGACCTAGTTTTTGACCCCAGACCACCTATGTTCGAATTTGTCTTACGTGCACATATCATTAAGACAAACAGTCTGACTAGGTTTGGTGAAGATACGATCAAAATTTGACATCTACAGTGTTAATAAGGCTTTCCTAAGATTTGACCTTGTGACCTGGTTTTTGACCCTATGTGACCCATATTTGAACTTGTCCTTAATATCATTAAGACTAACAATCTGACAATGACATAAAGAGCTTTTAAAAGATTTTTACCTAAGATTTGACCTTGTGACCCAGTTTTTGACCCCGGCTAACCCATCTTCATCCTTGACCCACATATCATTGACGCAAACATTTTGACAAGGTTTGGTGAAGATCCAATTAAAACTGTGACATCTACAGTGTTAACAAAGTTTTCCTAAGATTTGACCTGGTGACCTAGTTATTGATCCCAGATGACCCATATTTATACTTGACCATTATATCATTAAAACAAACTAATTGACAAAGTTTGGTGAAGATCCAATAATAACTGTGAAATCTACAGTGTTACCATGGTTTTTCATAAGATTTGACCTAGCGACCTAGTTTTTGACCCAAGATGACCCATGTTCAAACTCGTCCAAGATAATATAAAGACAAACATTCTGACAAGGTTTCATGATCATCCAATCAAAACAGTGACTTCAAGAGTGTTCACAAGGTTTTCCAGCAATTTGCCCTAGTGACCTAATTCTACTACAGAAATGACCCATTATCAAACTTGACCTACATATTATTAAAATAAACATTCTGACAAAGTTTCATGAAGATGCGGTCAAAACAGTGATTTCTAAAGTGTTCACAAGGTTTTCCCTTATTTGGCCCTGGTGACCTAGTTTTTGACCCCAAATGGCCCAACATCGAACTCGTCCGAGATTTTGTTGATATTAACGTTCTGACCCAGTTTTGCTAAAATTGAGCCAAAAATGTGGCCCCTAGTGTGGTCACAACATAAAGTTTGACGACGCACGACGCACACCGCACGACGCACGACGCCGGACGCCGGACGGAGAGTGATCCTAATAGCTCACTTTGTCACTTTGTGACATGTGAGCTAAAAATTAAAGACACGAAGCCTAAAACAGTTTGTTAACTTGTAACAGAAGTTTCGATGTTAAAGAAAATGTGTTACTGTAATCCACTGGCGATACGGGTTCACTCCTCACTAGGTCTCTTGAAATATATCAGTAAACATTAAAAACCAAAATCACAAAGCTGCTGTTTGGATTTTAATACACAAACATTTGAAAATACAAATTTCATCAACTTATTCAATACTAGTATTTAGAAATACAAAATATACTTTATTAATGTTATATAGTTTTGTCCTAATGAAAAATGAATGAACACTTAAAATAGCAAATAATGTCCTGTAAATTACTTACTTGATTTATGTATGAAACGCATGATTTCCGGATCACTTACAAAGTTCAATACTCAGAGGCAACTTTACATTTAAGTGTGATGCTTATTTCAGCGACTTATACACTGTACACTAGCAATATAACCTTTCAAAGGTTCAATTAACATATTGCTTTTATATAACCATCAGCAAAAGCAAATTATATATTTATAGCTTTAGGGTAAATCTTAACTGAATACAATCTAAATATTATAATGCAAAAAGTAATATATTCAATTTCGCACCTCTGCAATAAAGACAAATACATACATATTACGTACACATAATTGTCAACGGGTTGAGGCTAAATACATGTATCTCATAACAAAAGAAGGACGTTATCAAAATCTGCTCAAGGCATAGTTCCCTGTATTGTACATTTGTATTTAATCTAAGGTTAATTATTGTAAATACATTGTAGTTATCGTTGTTCAAAACAATATGTAAATTACGTGCGATATAGGTTTATGGTTATAGTACATAAATTATATGATTATATGATCTATGTAGGATGTTCTAGTACACGTGTAATCTGGTGCATGTTGTAAAAGTACACATATAATCTGTGCATGTTGTTATAGTACACATATAATCTGTGCATGTTGTTATAGTACACATATAATATGTGTATGTTGTTTTAGTACACATATAATCTGTGTAGGGTGTTTTAGTACACATATGACCATGCCTGAATTAACATATTTATTCCAACAATTAACGTTCAATAACACATCGTATTTCATATTACAGTTATTGACACCTTGTCAATTCAGACGTTAAATTCAACAATTATTTTTTTAAATTAACCATAACTAAAGGCAACATAACTATTTATGACGGGATTGAAATCAATGAAGTGATGTATAAGTAACAGTATGATTTTGCATGTTTGAGTTTTCAAGAAAAACAAAGGCTGTCTTTATTCTAGGTTTGTGACGATTAGTGTAGATCATCAAACTTTCGCCCCCCCCCCCCACCCCCATATCATATATCTGCCATGGAGTTATGTCAGAACTGGTTTTGCCATCATTCTTATATACTATAAGTACTGTATACAAGAACTCTAGAGCGGCTCTCTCTTGAGCAAC